>JAQFYZ010000723.1:0-34542 GCA_034695085.1 Cylindroiulus punctatus | reverse complement strand
AATCTCCTCCCCCACCACCTTAGAAAAATACCATTTGAATGTTCATATTACACATGCCTAAAGATTTGTAAGCATTTAAAATCGAAACTACATTTATATTTTTCAGAAACTTAAATCTATTTGTTTTGCATATACTTATTTTGAATATACTTATATGTATTAACATTGCCATTCATGACGTTCTTGAATAAATAATAAAAAATAATAATATGGGCTTAAACGACATCCCTTAAAGTCCGTCCCTAGTAGTGACACGTTGAAAAACACCCAAAATCCTTTGCTTCACATACACTGTATACACAGGTATACTGTATACAAATCATCAGCTCTGCACGCATGACTTACTCAGGTTAAGGTGTCTTAAAGTTAGCACGCAAACAGCGATAGTTGTGATCTAATTATTTACATAGGCCTACACTGAGACGGACCAAAGGCAGTCAAGGAAGAAGACTATGATCACGAATTAGCCAAAATATCTCTATCCCTTGTATTATAATTCTACGGACAGCCTAACGCACTAATGGAAATCAAAACTAATCTAGCCCATCTGCATCTCAGCGACAAAACATCCAAGAATTCCAGAAGGACTTAGCTGCTCGCAATGGAGCGCATTATAGGAAGGATGAATATCCACCTTGTACGTTAAGAGAAAAGATAGGCAGAAAGATAAACCTAATCTAAATGAATCTCAGGTGACTCCATCTGGGGCAATAAACGGCACGTGGCCGTGCATGTCAATCTGCTGCCATCAAGTCAAGTCCATCTCGGACAGCGATCACTCCTAAAAATACCAACACTGATTAGCAATGACATACGCTATGGTAATGACTATATGGCTTGACAAAGTGACGAGCGAGGTACGAGACTCCTTAAATTACTCGGACGAGTAAACATGATGATTACCTGAGACGAATTACTGGCCCTCAGCAGGGGTTCTAATCGCCGAAAAAGCCCAAAAATAGCGCGCAGCGTTATAGTGTCTACAGCCTACAGTGATGGGGACTATTAAAGGACCCGATGTGAGGACCTAGGGTAAATCGCTCGATATTTTCCTCGGAAAATCGACCCTGAAATCTGAAACTGAAAGGCAGCCAAGGTGCGGTCCTGGCGAGAAATCCAAATTAATCCGTGGAGGCGAAACCGTTCCTTAAATTAGCATTGCGATGGAAGGTAATGGACAGCATAGGTGGCGTTATGACATCATTAAGGTCAATTATGCGGACAAGCCCCATGGGTCTAACCGCCCGGCAATTTGGGCAGGGGCCACACAATGCAACGAAACAGTTCACATAAAGCCTGGACACGCCCATCGGGTTTACCACTTTTGAAGAAAAAGTGTATAAAAAATCGCCCTATGGGCTGCATGCTTTTCAAAATCATCCGAATTAAGCTCTTGCTTTCACAAGTGACAAGCAATTAAGATCTATTAAAAAAACCGAAAATCCGAGCACGGCATTATACACCACCTCACCGCCAGCAAATGGTGCCCAGTTCGTGATGTGTTTTCATAAACGCACCACATATGCAGCGCCGAGATTGCGTCGTGCAATTACATTAGATCTCAACTTTTGTTAGTGTTAAGTAGTAAAACAGGAACCAGATTCAGATGTACGTGTAATGAGAAATTTCTCTAAAAATAGAACGAATGCTTGAACGCGTGTTCATCTCTCCATGTATACTGTACCGACAGTTAATGTTTGAGCTGCAGGTCTGCAATATTTTAATTCGCTGATTCAGGCAGCCCCAATCTGCTCTTCCAGTGAAATGCTATTGTTGGCTTGCTATGTTATTGCACATTGCACACCCGATCCAGCATACACATTTTGTTTGAACTTATTGTAAAAATTAGATCTCAGGCATGTGGCCAGCTATGTCACATTTTGTCCCATGCAAAAATTGGACATTTGTCACATTTTGTCACATGCAAATGTTATGCAATTGATTCTTAGTTCATCAAAATTTTCACAAAATATACCGTACCTGCAAAAATGTTACATTTTATTCATTTTTTCCCCCTTTTTACACACGGTTTGGATAACTGATTTAAGTTTTCATCAGCAAGCTCTATTGCCACCTTACCGCTTTGAATGATGGCATTTGCAGCTTCTACTTTTACAATATCTGTGCGGCTAGTACTACATTCCTGCATGCAAAATTTTTTGAGCTTTTTCCTTCTTTTTGGTAACTTCCTCTTCATCAACAGACTATTTTGAGCCCAGTTTCCCTTATAATTATACAGATTGGTCATATATAAGAGGTTTCCCTCTTTATTTGTTGCATTTGTCACATTATTTTCCATTTTTACAGAAATTGTCACATTTGTCACACAGGTTTCAAATTGTCATATTTTGTCACATTGGCCACATCCCTAAGATCTGAAACTGAAATCATGGCCGGAGAAAGTAATAATGAACTTTCTTATGAAGAACAATTTTTTTTACAAAAGTGGAAGAAATTTGACCCAAAAACTAATGACGGCTTAGAAATTTGACCTGACCAGCCCCTATCCCAACTTCCATCATCGTTTGTCAGCCTCCCCCCCAAGATGTGGACAATATTTGAACGTTCCCTTGTTGTCGCTATAGATGGCAAGCACGATCTTGAGCACCAGGCTGAGTCTGGATGCACCTCCTGTCATACATTTCAATACAAATATCCCCTCACCATGCAGCGCGCACCGCTTCCATGAAATTGCTAATTTTTTCATAGGCCTTATACTCGAATGTCCAGTTTCGGACATACCCGAAATTCATGGTTGGGGGTTTCGAAATGAGCAGCTGCTGTCTCGATGCCCGAAGAAAGATATTCCGTCATCAGCAAATTGATTCAAAGGGAGTTGGCCGGGTGGGCCGGTGGCAGCAGGAGCCATGGCGTGAAGGCCCCTTAGCTGAAGTTTAAGGAAAAAAGAAGAAATAAGTCGGGCAGGTGGTCGTTTGTACATGCATTTGTTGTGTCTTTACATGCGGTTGCGAGGCCATGATGAGAGAAGGGTGGGGTGGGGTGGGGTGGGGGGTGTGGGGGTGCACGGCGCGTGCGTGCCCTGGCCACAACACCGGTGGCTAAGGGTCATCCCGGTTACATGCAAATTAAGGCTTGACAGCCATCTATTAACGTTGTGGATACTAGCGCCACGTGTCCAGCTGGGCTTCTTCGATATTCGAGTTGGCGTATTACTTTATGGCACGCTGCATATTACAGTCCGCATTAATAATTCATATTTCATTAAATGCCTCGCCATTCCACCTTGTGCATAAATGTTTACGGGCGATGATAATAAAAGTGTGCCAACGTTTGTTACATTTGGAATTCTAACGGCACACGATTTCATACAAAAACAAAGTGCCTTCGACCGGTTTGCCAATGTTGAGCTATCAGCTACCTCTAGAGTCAAATTCATGAAACAGTTAATTGCTATAGCGTTTAAATGGACGTTCGAGTATTGTCATCATCTTAGGGGGAAGGGTTAGCCAAGAGAGTAAACATGAACACGGAAGACTAAACGACATTGTCATATCATTGCTATTTTCATAAATACTGGATTAAAATCCATCATGAGTCACAGTTCTGCAAAGAAAAAAATCTCTCCTATAATTTAATGACTTGTTTGCGTGACTGTATAAAATCCATCATCTATGGTTAAATATGGATACAAAATTTTCTCAATTCGAAATTTGTATCAGTCAATGATTATGTCATCAATGGGGGAGAGTGGATAACGAAGGTTGACATGTGGTGGAGAGTTAGTTCATTGGAGCAGAACAACTTGAACAAGTGCATTACAGTACGTGCATAAATGGAAACCGTTGACAGAGTAACCCAATACATGTACTGATATTCTGTTAATTCCCTCCCCCCACCCTTCTCCCCCACAAAAAGTTTTTCGAAAGTATATGTAGTGATAATGGCCCTAATGGCAGTAAAACAAGTTATACGTGAAGGTGGTATTCCATGTCACCCAACCTGACCGTTCAATCGAGGTCATAAAGAATAAATCGTAACGAGGCAAAGCTACAGCAATTACTGACTGTAATTCCTTGCAATGTGAAAATTGTACAGAAGGAAACATGTTCATATACAGTACAGTCCCATTTTTGGTACGGCAGGCTTCGCACCAAAGTGAAACGTGATCAATTCTGGGCTAATTGCAACAAGACTCGTGGATCGCAATACCAATTTTATAATGTAGCAGTTTGCCCAGATTGTCCACACACACTGAAAACACGAGTACGAAAATGAATGACGGTTTTACATTGTTGAGCTAAAACTTACCCGAGTAGCTAGACTGATTGCAGAAGCTGTTGTTTGCTGAATCAGTACAAGTCAAATATGAAAGAAAGTTGGCAAATTAGCGAAGTAAACGGTAAACACGAGGATCAAAGACACGATAGATGCCGCCATGTTGATCAGCGCCTATAAATGGGTCATAGTTCGACGCGTCGATTCGAAATGCATTTCGGGCCACCATGGTTTCGAATGTTTAAAGTTGCCGCGTTTTATACGCGGCAATTTCAAACATTTAAAATTCACTTATAAGCTTCGAAATCCAGAATCGCAAATCATGGAATAGAATTCTTGAAAGGGCGGGCAAAAAGCAGATTTTTAAAAATGATGTGTCTAAACAAACTAGCAGATAATTATTTCATCAAAACTAAAGTCCCATTTTGAGTCGTTTGAATTTCCGTGGCAACTCGATGTTACCGTGGTATTGATTGTTGCCATGGTAACACAAATGCAAGTAAATTAGAAGCAATGTGCATTAAGTAATATGTTAAAGGTGTAATGCCATCACAAAAATCCATCACAGAAAGAAATAAAGAAGATATTCCCGAAGAAAGAGCCGTAACAAATGATGTAGCAGGTCACATCAAGTAAGCAATACTTTTGAGCTATTTTGGAAGATTAGGATGAAGCAAATTGTTCAACATTCGAAGAGATTCCCCAAGTACTGTACGAATTCAAGATACATACAGTACAATGGTTAAATTGTATTAGATGTATTTAGGTTTTCAGCTTCAGTCTTCAATCTTTCTAGAGCAAATCAACGATTGAAAGCGTACCGACAACACCAATGTAGCGAAAGGGTAAAATGTTTAATAAACCAATAAATTCCTAATAAATTTAATCTTGCTGTTGAAATTACATTATATTCTTTTACGTCTGTGAAACAACGTATGTGAAACTATGCACATCCTAATGCAAATCATTGTAAATAAAATTTTCAGAATAAAGAAATGAGACGATTAATTGGCTTTCAGTCCACTGCGATGCAAGCAATTCATTTGCAAGCCATGATGCAGCCGCTCAAAATTATACGACCTAAAGATCCATTAAACAAACTTGAAGTAAGTCTACGTATCTCAATATTGTTGCACAACTGAAACCGATCTGAAAACAGTTAGTGTAAACTTAGTTATTGGCTCGGGCTCGTAGCTAGCTAATGACAGAATGAGTGCACCATCGTGGTACTAATTTTTCAAAGTTTTACATTTACATGTGTCGGTATTTCATTTTTTTACAGAGAGAAAGACTAGACGGAATCCTTCAAGAAAAACGCGAATGGCTTAACGTCACATACCACTAGAATTAGACCAATTTTATTATTTTAAGACTGCAACATACCTCATTTCCAGAGCATAATTCAACCAAATGTCCAACAGTATATTAGTGTATCAATATTCGATGTCTTGTGGAGTATGCAATATCGACGATCTAGTTATGATTCAGTGCAGAAGCAAAAAAACTACAATCAAGTAACTTGAATAATTTTGTCATTATACAATCCATTATCTAGTAGAACAATTTGCCCTTCACACCTGAACCGAATTCCGCTCTTATAATCCTGAGGGGTCGTTCTAGAAAGGTTGGACCTATCACGAAAAATTAACCACAATGCGGATCACCAGTTTGGAATATTTTTACTACGAATGAATGCCTTAATTTTGGAGAATTGATATTTTTCATTTCTTTTTCCACATTTCGTTACAAATAGCAGCTATATGTAGTATACAAAAGCACACTAGCTGTTACATGTGTTTCTTATAAAAAAAAAAGTCTCTCTATTAGGTTGATAAAACTAGTTTTTGTGCATCGAACAGGCAGGGTTGTAGGCAAGGAGTCCTAATAGGCTATTTGCTAAATCGGAATCAGAAAGTTTTCAAGACTCCAACTCAACTGTACTTTTCATACCTGGAATTTTTAATTCACTCGTGCAGTCTTACGTTTCAGTCAATTATATGTATTAAAAATACAGCAAGTTCATTTACACAGTATTATAATAAACTGGCATTTCCTTATTATCGACCATTTGTCTAATTCTGTCATCAGAGCATTTTTTCAAAGCCATCCAGGCATTTAATGTATGATTATGGTCACTTCATTATCAGTAAAACAAGCTACAATGATGATATATAATTTCACCTTATACTGAAATGAAACAAAGGTGACATCATACATGATCCATTAATTGAAAAATAGTTAATATTTGGAGTGTAAAAAATTAGAAAAAGACGCTATAGACTTAAAAAGTTTCAATTGGGTCCTTGACATTCAGCACAGCTGTTCATTTCTTCCTTCATATCTTCTATTTGCAAAGTCATTTCAAAGAAACTATATTTCTCACGCACAATCTGAGAGGCATGCTTCAAGACATCTTGCGGGTTAGTTCCTGGATCTAAAACAATGCAATGCATTCATAGACTCAGCTCATGGTTTATGCAAAGGTGAACCCAGATTGCGAAGCCATAGATCACAAGAAATAAAATACTTACTGACGACAACATGAGCAGATAATGCTATTTTGTCCATACTCAGAGACCAAATGCGCAAGTTGTGCACTTGTACAACACCTTCAATAGCAAAAAATGTTTTGTGGACGTCATTGAAGTCCACACCTTTGGGAAGACCTAGTAAAATAAATTTGGAAGGTTATCCAACAAACTTTCCTTTTCATACAGAAGAATTGATAAAATAGTAGAATACACGTAAATACCTTCCATTAACACGGTAAGGGTATCCTTCATTATAGCAAATGTAGTGAGCAAAACCAAAACGGAGAAAAGGAATGTACATATTGGATCCACTATTCCCCATGTAGGCTATAATAGCAAAATGAGAACATTAGTAAATGACTATTCCAGGAAACCCGAAGAAATAAAAAGAAATGTTAGTTTTGAATGTTGTCCAATTAACATAATATGCAAAACAAATAAAATTTTAGAAGCCAAGTGTCTCTGGTGTACATCGTGAAATTTAACGGAGTCTAAGAATAAAGTAACGGCCAACATATTTTTACCATAGATTTCAAGTCTTGATTACAGCAAGGCATTACCCAGTTACATGTACTTCGATTTTAAATTTCAAGCCAAATTAACTACTTTTGAAATTTAATGTTCATTTTGAAACTCCCCCTACCATTTCACTTAGAAAATCAGTAGAAATACCTTGAAAAATATAACGAGAGCAGCAGTGAAGACGCCAATACTTTGGATAAAATCCCCAATGACGTGGATAAAAGCAGCTCTAACATTGATGTTAGTTCCAGAATGATGCTCATGCCCTTCCTCATTTTGATCCCCATGGCTATGTACATGTGAACTCCCACCACCACCACCATGAGAATGGCCATGTGTATGAAGAGTTGCCCCCATTCTTAAAAAAAAAATGATAATAAGCACAAAGTGAATTACTTACATTTTAATTTTACTATGTACGAACGTCAGACTACGTTGGCATTAATTTCTTTACTTACACAATATTAACTGCTACTCCTACGCCCGAAGTGATGAGCATTATTTCAGCATTAATCTCATAATCTGCAGTAATAATCCTTTCCACTGCCAGATACACAAGTACTCCAGTGACCACCCAAATTAACAGCACTGATGTTAAGGCACCAATAACCTCTATAAATAAAAGCAGCGTGATTGCAGAGATATCATTATAGGCGTTTATTATGAAATTGATCCCGAGACCATACTCAATTATTAGCACGAGAAACTGTCGCCATCTTTCTCAACTGCATTGAATTTCATAAGTTGACAAGATAATGAGCTTACGTTACAAAAATCAGTTAAGGAGCTAATGCTCACCTGCCCTATACCATCCAAAATTCATTCTTTTTGAAGATGGCCTTGTAGCAACATACAGGGCAAATAGACTAATCATAAAACTGGCAACATCTGTCAACAAATGGGCTGCATCTGTCATCACAGCCAAACTGTCAGCCAAATAGCCACCTAGAATAATAAATTTAATTGTTAAATAGCATACATTTTTAATGTGACAATAATTTACGTAGGCCTCTTACAACAACTTTTCCAAATATTTGTACAGTGTCCATAAATTTACTCTAGGGTGTGACAGAGGTTAGGAGTTTCTCTGTCAGTTACTTTAAACCGTTTCTCTAAATTTGATTGTGTTTACGGAGTTATAACATTTAAAAACCACAGAGTAAATTTGTGAACATTCTTTTGTGCGAAAATATTTACTTACCAATAACTTCCCCAATCATGAAAAGAAGGCACAAAACGCTGGCAATTATCAGCCGATACCTAGCTTTACGGTCCACTGTGCGTTGGCCATTGCTGTGACAGTGGCCAGGATACGAATCTTTCTGGAGTCTATTAGTTAATGTTAAATATATTCCATTATTCATTGAATTTATAGATAGCTGCAACTGCTTACATGAAACAATACTTACTCTGAATCAATTCCAACTGAAACTGCGTTTGGATTGGCCCTTCCACAGCAATCATTGTAATCCATTCCATGGCAACATATCTGTGTTTGGCTTCCCTTAGTATCGTCTGAATACTTCAAAATTGCTGTTCCTTCATTGAAAGGCCGCGTTCTGAAAGTACACAAAATCTTGTATCAGAAACGCTATCTATTTCATATTACAACCTAATCATTAAACCACTTATCACATAGTAAACAAAAAAAATGATAGAAATCATTCCGCACGGCATAAACCCCAAAACGATGGTCTGGAATTTTTTGAAGCAACTCATCTTCGAAGGTTTTTGAGGACGTTGTGAAATCGGACCTCCTGCCAGAGCATTACAATGATTCACCTTGTGTTACTTTCCACCATGTATTCTATTGAATGCCTTTAACTCTAGGCGAGGCCATTAATTACTGGCGTACATCACATAATTATGTTGCTTGACTCCAGTTAAAAAGACGATAGTACGGGAAAAATCTGAGTGCGTGCTTTGCAAGGTGGTTAAAATTTTGTGATTTTGCTTAACCATGCTGTCTGGCTTAACTGTTATGGTATATTTTTCTATTATCATGCACTGCCAAGCAATAATGTGGGGTGGGTTCAGAGGCTAAATTTAGTGCTCATTTGTTTCTTGACTGGACCATGGCACATACAGTATCTTGTAGATAAACCCTGTCACGCAGATGTAAGGTGCTGCAAAAGTTAAAGTTGGTTTATCTCTAAAATGATCATAGTTCATAGAAGAATGAAGCCTAGGTTGGATCTTGGACGTGACACACGAATGTACACCTGTATAATAGTGGACACTGTCGCAGTAACCCTGATGAGGAAATTAATTTGTTTTCAAGGCTTTTACTACGTATGAATATACAAACTACATGTAGTATTCACAGCTTTGAAGAGTATTAAAATTTCAATTTATACAATAAGATATTTTATGAGCTTATGCGTATCAGTATAGGTTAGCTCCACATTCAATATTTAATTTCTATACCATCTGAGCTAACAGACTTGTGTATGTACCATGAACATACATTCACAACCAGTTTGCAACCGATTTAAATAAACCGGGAAGAAGAGATTCCTGGAGTATTGACGCAGTTTATTTAAAGCCGAGAAGCTCGAAGCAACAAAAGCCGCCAATATTTCATAACACGTCAGAAAAGTGGACTTGAGATACAGACGAGTTAGAGACTGGCAAGGAAAGCAAGACGTCCAATGACTCTTCCGGCCCTACTTTCCTGGTACTGTTATTATTTTACTGTTCAACACATTTGTTCTGGCTGTTGTGATACCATCAAATAAATTAAAGCTTTCCAACCATACTGCATTCCAGACAGCCCCAAAACCAGCACTGTTGTGACAGTGGCGGTAAATTTCAATTTATAATGATATTATGTCAGCACTTTTTTTCGAAAAAAGGCGAAATATTTTTTTTCAATAAAATTACAAATTTTACAATTTCTGGATTTGTAATATTACAATGATGACATCCTCCATAGCATCATCATTTGGTCACCTCTCTTCTTCACCTCCGTCAGCATTTGACTATGACATCCCCCCCTCAAAAAAAAACAATGACGTTTATACTACTAGAACTGAGTTGAACATCCCATTTTTCTGTGGACTGTCAGTATATACACACTACAGAATGATGCACACTGTACAGGAACTCACAATCGGCCAAACGTATACGCTGAGATTAAAGGCTACAATACACAAAATTAACGTCGTGCTCTGGCTGACAACATAAAAAACTGCGAACTTTGGTCGCATTTACTTACAATAGCGGTGTTTGCTCGGAAACCAGTCTGGGATCTTGTGACTCATTTACAAAGTAGGTTGTGAGATTAGGCATAGTCGGTGATTTTCGTGAGATCATAGACTCATACACGGGGAATTGAGAGGTCAGACGTCACAATCAACGAATCCAAATAGGAAGCATCGAATTAATGTAAAGGTTGGCCAAATAAGTTATCTGGGTTGCCACATAGTTTATGCACACGTGCCTAGCTGATCAAAACAGAGGGAAAGAGGCTCAAAGAGCACAAAATTTACCAGAATAAACCATATCGTCTAAAGATTTGTCGAAACGTGCACTCGTTACCAAAGACGTGGATTACGACCTGCCATGCGCACGACACCAAACTATTCAACTGAACTGGTCCTAGCAAAACGAGTTTCATGTATGTTATCAGAAAAAAAAAATTTAAATTGCGATAAAATTGGCTATCAGCTATTGGCTGGGTCTCATATTTTGACACTCCATTTCGCAATTTTCTTAAAACTTCTAGTATGAAAAATATACCGAGGTCAAAGTTTATGATTAAATTGTTCGCGAGTTAAAAATTAACACAAATAGAGCTGACCAACACTCACTGCACGAATAAAGACACGGGCCATCCATAAATGACGTCCTGAAATGTTAATATACAGTATCCACCGGATCATCCCCCCCCCCCCCCCCAATTCATCCCGGTTTGAAAATAGAAATCGCTTTCAAATGGAATAAAATACAATATAAATTTAACTTAAGTTATACGCATCGGATTGAGATGTGCGTATACATGTGCAGAAACGTTTTCAATCTTTTTTTTACATATTAAAATTGAAATTGCAAAAATTGTCGATCTAGACGTCTTTTATGGATGGCACCCAGCAGAGAAACCGTCAGCTAGCCAATACCAACAATTTTTGTTTAAAATTGTGAAACATTTTGCTGTCATATAGCCCTGACCATGAGGAAAAATATCACCGAACGCGTTCTTTTCCTTATTTCGTTGTGATTTAAAGATTGTACCAACCGGTTGACGTTATAAAATACTTTTTACGACTCCGATAAGGAAAACAATTCTAAGCGTGTAAATTTCCAGACATACAGTATACAGTAGCCTATAGGCCTACGTCACAAAACAGATTTGAAGGCCTACAGTGTCTATCATTTCCGATAGCCTAATTTCATCGGCTAATATTGAAGACCACACCTATTAAATTAAACGTACTGAACCGGCGAACTGTAGAATTCTTAATCTAAAAGCGCTCGAATATCATAGTATGCTAACCAGTGAAAAGTTTAAAACAATTAAACGGGCGAGGTAAACGTAAATCGGTCACTTGGGGTCAAGATGAGATGCAACATGAGATACAGACTGACCATAGCCTCCGAAGCTTGTCCAAAGTCAAACGCACCATGATTACGATGGCCTTCTTTCCAATGAAAAGAAAATTTAAAGAATGCGCGCACTGTATATTAATGTAGGCCAGCAACAGATTTTTGGTGTATCTTGTCACATCAATTCTCGAATGAAATTTCCCTGACTCTTCCAGACCATTTTGCAAAATTTCCTGACAATTCAATAATGTGACATGTTGTGTCATGTTTTCACTTCAGAAAGGGTTTAGTCATGTGTTTATAATTTCCATGGAGTAAACACATTTGTATGATATTCTGTCAAGATTTTTATATGTCGACCCTACTAAAAGAAATTTTTCCAGCAGTAATTTAGTTCTAGAGACCAATTCGTACCAATAAAAATTCATTTTCATTCAAAACCAAATGACTCGTGATCAAAATTCGAAAAAAAAAAACATTTTTAGACATACAGTAGTGTGAATTTTCCTAACTTTTCCAGATGGCCTGACTTTGACTTACTTTCTTGTCTTGGGGAATAAGCAATTCTCAATTTAAAATTCATGGGAAGAAATTATTGCATGTACAGCAATTCCTATTCAAATTAGTTTGATAAGAACTGAAAGACAGGCGATGAAATGGATCATAATCATCGCCCATTTCTAATCTCTTCATCACAATTGCTACATGTATATGTTTATGAATGCAACTCATAAACCAGAAATATAACTGGTCTATAACTGGTCTTGTAACTGGATATTACATGTACGAGAAAAATGCATGAAAACGAATGACACTTACCCTTTTGGGTCAGTCGGCGCAATTTTCGCTAGAATTCTTTTACAAATCACAGTGAACGTGTTATCGTTTCGATCACGCAGCAATTCAACATATTTCGTCATAGCTCAGCAGAACGTGCATGTACATGTACATGTACATGTAGTTATTCAACACAGCTCAATTCACAGTCAGCATCAGGGATTTAACACACATCACCAGCTACGCTTCAATTTTAAAACCATTTGTTGTTAAATCAAATGCACGTGTGTAAATATTTCATTTGAACATCATGATGGATGACTGGGTTGACTGACAGACTCCACTGGCACAAGTCTCTGGTTGGCTATCGTCTCCCGGCCTCTTGACTTTAGCCTACTGACCAGTCTAACCTATCGGTCAATTTTACTATGTTAGGCACGTGCACGTTTTTTTCTTCGTATATTTATACCGTACAGAAAAATCAATGCTTAGTTTAGAATGTATCCAAAATCGGCCACTCATTGATACAGTAAATTATTCGAGGGGTGACTGTTGGGGTTTGATGGGATCAATTGGAGGCCTACACTGTAAAACGTTTTCTGCAGCGGGCTACAGTGTACAGACTGTATATAGGGAAACAAGCTCACTTCTCCCATAAAATGCAAATTACATATGTAAATTATGAGGAGGTTTTACATCGTGTATTTGAAATACGAGTGTCTCACTAGGGTACAAACGTACATTATACTAACCTCAATTCAAATCCAGGTTGACTTTCACTCACAATTTCATCCATTGTTTACACGGAAATTATTGAAATAGTAGTCCACTGAAGTTTTAATTTGCTTTGTAGAATCTCTTTAAGTAGAACATTCAGAATTTTTTATGTCTATTGTATTTGTATTAGCCAGTCGAATTGGTCTTAAAGGTATTCACTGTAACCATGCAGAAACGTTCGGTGAGAATTTGTCAATTGTTTCCAGCTTATTTTCCTTGAATATCGCTGTGATTCGTCAAAGCCGCTTTAATAATAAAATACAGCACTGATAGGATAAGAAGACATTTAATCAACAATCAAAGTCTTCCTGACCAATTGTTAGTGTCACTCGTATGTTCTATCCAATGTCACTGAAACGTTCTATCAAATTGATTACATTTGTTTTCGAATTGCGAAGTTGTAGAGCAATCACGGAATAAGTTTGATAGGATGATCGTGTTTGATCACATCAAACAAACATCTCAACGTTTCGTTAGCAATGGGGGTTCACAGATGAGCACGTGCCTTGTCTGTCTTGTTGGACATTTAGAAATTAATTTTCATGCAACTTGCAGGCATGTTAGGTTGTTACAGAATGATCTAGTTTTCTAACAAAATAATACGTATATTTCACAAACGGCGCGTTATGGCATGGCTACTTCATTTTTCAAAGAAAAATTGCCTTTAATTCCCAATGATATTATTCATTCCAAAATTGGTTTTCAGGACAACACAGCTAAAATACATTAATTCCAGAAAGTTGGGTTTTTTTTCCAAAAAAATTCGCACATGGCGTTTCTGTCGTTAATATTTATGAGAATTTCCAAATATCTACAAAAATACACAGGTGATCTTGTTTTCAAGAGCATTTCCCCAAAAAATGTATTTCCTAACTAGTATTTGAACTGAAAACAATGAAGAAAACATACTGGTACAGTATACATGTAAAAACAAATTGTTCCCTTAATTATCGCCGCTAAATCACCTCTGTCATACGTCTATTGAGATTTTTTTATTCTCATTGAGTTTTCAAAAAATTTCGGCATGTATGAAGGCGGCCTACACGTGCGTCTGATCGCAATGCTATCATTTTTTGGTAATTAAGTTGTACAGTAGGCCTACGGTATAACCAATGCTTACTTCCGAATGTATGCAATGGGGAAACATCGCTAAAGTATATCGACCACTCAAGATTAATTCGAGGGGTGTGTAGGAGACTGACAGGAACAAATAAAACGTTTTTCTACAGTAAAATCTAAGCGTACAGTACTCTACATGTATATCCCATACAAATAGGATATCAATGCTGTTGGTCGAGTTTAGCATGCTTTGCAAAGAGGTTCAAACACCTACTGTACATGTACTTTTCTCGTGAAAGCTAACATCTTGTCAATTTCGAAAAAAACTATTTGGAAGCTCACTTAATTTTCGCAATGCAAGTGCACTGAATTAATTGGCTTCTCGTGGAAGTTTTACATGTATTTTAAATATCACTAGAGGAAAAACGGATTGGCCTACTAACCTCAGTTCAAATCCAGACTGACTTTCATTCACATTTTGATCCATTGTTTACAGTGAAACTATTGAATTACTAGTCCGTTGAAGTTTTAATTATATACGCATAACTTAGTTATAAGTAGAAAAAGAGGCCTCTGAATTCTGTTATTACAATCACTGATTACAATATGTGTGTAAAGACATTTGTATATCTTATAGCATGTAAGGAAATGTTCAGTTATTAGAATGTCTGCTAACTGGGTGAGATTACAATCAATCAACAATTAAAGTCTTCTTGACCAGTTACAAAGTTTACAAAGTTTCATACTTTTCCTTTATCAGGGTACATTGAGCTTCCGATTGCACACAATCCTGGTTTTAAGGATAACGTACCAGACTACAGTTTACAAGTGAATCGACATTGTTTGCTTATATGCACTAAAGCCCCTGCCAACAGAATAGTGCTCTACAGCCATGAATTTGAAGTCACAACCTTAAACTAGGTCAATGCCAATTGTGTTAGTCAAGGACATACAGTGTAGGTAATAGCTGTACTTGAATTTGGCTACCAAAGCTAGGGTCGTTATACTGTTATGTAGACTATTAGTACATAATATTTTTCCCCACATTTTCTTATCATATTGTTGCAAATTATCTGCAAAATGTTTGTTTGCAATTTGACAGCGGAAACAGTCAGCAAAATCTGCAATGTGTTTTCATCTGCTTGATATCAACTGTCTCCATAGACAGTCATGAATTGTGAGCGCAAAGAGATACATGTACATATCTGTGACAGCCTAGTTTACCGTCATTTTATTAGACATTATGTTATGTGTGATCTTAATATTGCCTTTTTCTTCTCAATGCTTAAATATTATGCACATGAAATTTTCATTATACCAATCTACGAATTTTGAGTGATGTAAACTCGATTAATGCTAAAATTCTGCATGATGTCTTTAAAAACCGTTACAGCGCATCTAAAGTTTCTCTAAATTCCAAAGGAAGTGCGTTGGTACCAAAAATAAAATACCTTTTGTACAGTAATATTTAACTTGTACATTGACAAGAATCGAAATATTAGGAGGAAAAAAACCACTGGTTATGCACGGACCTATCAGTCGGTTAGCTCATATTGCAAGATATCACATGCAGTAGGCCTGTATAGCAATCTGTTTGAAACCAGACTTTTTGGAAGCAAAAGTTTATGCCATAAATACTTCTGAAGACTTTAAATTCAAAGGGTTTAACAGCCCCAAAAATATGCACAAGCAAATAAATCACGAACCAGCAGCAAATGAACAGAATTGAAACAGGTTACTACAGGCTGGGTTACTAGTTATCTGTTGCACTTGCAAAGTTTGGAATATACCCTTGGATCGCCGATCATGTTGCATGAGCATTTTTTGTTGGCATTAATCCCTTTTGAATTTCAAGTCATCCATTTGCGCTTTCTACTTTGGTGTTTGTGTTTCCTATAGTTTCCATTCATAATGGTGTCACTGGTGTGATAGCTTTTGCATGAGGGCAATTTGTAGGCATTTCACCATACAATAGCTTACAAACGATACAACCAATTCAAACTCTTTGCTATGTATCCCACACAATTTCCGCTTTGAATCTCGAAAGAATGGAAAACTGGTCCATTGCAACAGCCCATTGGAACGAAAGGGATGGTATGACAACAAGTAGACAAACAGCTGTTTTCAACTCCTTGTTTACTCACGTTGATCCATCGATGGCGTTGACACTTAACTTGTTGTAAGGCGCGATGGCGCTTGCATTCGTGGCGTCATTTTCACATTCCGAATCGTCGTCGTTGCTTACTTGAGATGCGCATAAAAACTGGCTGGAATTTGCGAGGTTGACCATGCTCCCTCCCGCATTCCTTGTCCGAATGGCCACTTCGGGCAAAAGTGGAGTCATGTCAGTAACTGTGTTCTCTTGGAACGAAATGCTGTAGCGACTCACTTTGGCCTGTCTCTGCTCCATGTGTTTGCAGTCCATTTTCTCCTAAATATTTGTTAACTTTTTAAGTTCATTATGATCACTTATGCTGTAGAGATGATGTAGAACCCGTCGCGATATCACAGAACACAGCCACCCATGTTTATCGCAAAATAGAATCAATTTGAGATCCTGCTGTCTGCTGACCACCTTTAGACCGTGACGCTCCTGATCAAGGCTTTTAATAGTTCGCACAATGAGCCAGTTGAGTCCACACGATGAAGGGTCGTCCATATACACAGGACAAAATTCAGCATACCACAGGGAGCGTACATAAATTACATCACCAGCTAAGGGGGGGGGGTTGGGGTTTGATCATTGGTTACATGTGGTTACAAGGGGGAGGGGGATGTACTTGGTGTTTACTGTAATCAGGAAACATTCTGTTTCAGATTATTGGACAAAGTAAGCACATTATCAATTTTGTATCAACTAACTCGTAATTAATTCTTTAGAATTATCAGGTTCCATCAAATGCAGATGCAATTATGGCTCTAGTGATTACTGATGTCAATGAATGGCTGCATCCCACATGGCAAAATTATGAATAGAGTTGTTAAACATGCACCTGCCAAATTTTTTAGTGGCAAAGGGGGGGGGGATTAAACTTTAAAATGGTGACGTAATTTTTAGGGGTAGGGGTAGGGCTGATGGTTACACTGTGTTATAAGGAGGGGGGGGGGAGGGGTGTAAAAAATGAGAAAATGTGGTGACGTAATTTATGTACGCTCCCTAAAAGCTTTTCCCATGTGTCCAAACTGTTTTTTTTTGTGGCAATTGGCTTACCAATTAAACGATGGGTCCAAAAATCACGAACATGACAGTGAATTAACAGTGTGATGACATAATATTTGAACGTTCTACTTCCCGCCAATTTTCGAAGGAAAACAGAAGTGCAAAATAAACTATGGATATGGCGCTGCAACAACGTTCGCTGCAACGATTTGGCCAATGGCAATAGTTGTTGAAGATTGACGTTGTGATGCCATAAGCAGTAGCCAATGAGAAGCGAGCATTTTTCGACGTTGCCATGGAAACACAAAGGGAGGTTTTATGTTGGTCGATAGTGCCGCCCTCTCGCGTACGTGTTGTTTTTCAATGGAGTGTCCAAATGGGCGTTTAAAAATTAAATGTCCCCTTTTCTGGTGGCCTCCTTCGAGCGGTAAACATGGCCTCCGAAGAAGGTAAGCAAAGCAAACATTCTTACTGCCTTTTCCACTTTCTTATCTGAATCAATGTTGCGTTTGTTACGTAAATGGTAAACTTGAAATGTTATTGATTGGGGGTCACTGGCAGCCTCTTAGTAGAGCTGCCAATGGAAACTGACAGTGTGCATTTCGCGTTTTATCTCGCATATGCCTCAGGTGAAGCTCTCTGTGTACCTGTAACGAATTGCCTCATTTGACAGCATCATATTTGGTAGTGGGGCGTGGGAGGCGATTTAAAAACCTATTAAATAAGGGTGGTTAGGCAGGAATTACGGTGAAGGGGCCTTATAAGGGGTAGTGATACACGAACTCGGACAAACGAAAGCAAATTGATACGCATTTTATTCGTGTCGGTAACGCATTTCATATAAAATAATCCGGAATATTGCATACATTAGTGAACTAAACTAAAGCAGTTAGACCTAATTATATAAAGCTGACATGATTTGACAAGCCGACAAACGAGCTTGCTACAGCTGCCACTTTCTACACTCGTTAGTGAAAACAGTCTGTTTATGAAAAGTTGACCCAAATTAAATATTTACAGTTCAGTTGAAGACTTGGATTTCAAAATGATCTACATGTAAATAAATAAAGTGCACCTCAATAATATTGATTCCTCCATGCCCAATGCATTTACAACCTGTTATGAGTGCATTCGAACAATTATATTTCTCCTAATAATTTCCCCTTTAATTATTCATGAAAAGCCTTCTTGAGGTTTTTATCAAAAGTTGTTTTTGTTAGGTTAACTTTGGTATTACTATATATTGTATACAATAACTATACAATAGCCCAGATCCATCTACACGTATACGGTATATCCAATTCTCTCGTCATAATTTTAGACCAATCAGAATGTGTATGTTGGTTAAAAATCGACGCACGAAGTGGGTTTTGAACCCACTCGGGGCTCGGCAAATCTGACGTCACGAATCAGCTGACAGAAACATTTGTTCGGTGTTTTACAACTCGTTGACATACACGTATGTTTTTGCATTTTCAGTGGTTGCATGGGGTGGTCAGGGAAATCTGTTTTTAATAACTGTAAGATTCAGGGATGAATAGCCTTCGAAGCAATTCTCATTAAAATGGAAAATTTCTTTACTGCTCTATTACGTTATCCTTGAAAATGATTGATCTTGTAATTTAATTTCGCACTTTGAACACTGTAGTCTATCCATGAAAAACATTTTAATCTCCTCTCACATTATGCGAGCTGTATTTCTCACTCATCAGAACGGCAAGTCAACTTTCCAATAGCCATTTGAAATTGTCTGAAGCTTTCATAACCGAAAATCATCAGTCACACCATCATGTCTATCAGCTCGGCCTCTTATCACTCCCAGAGGTTGGAAATCTGCGCAAAAATCTTGCATTATCTCTCAAATCATCCTGCAATAATTGATTTTACCGGCATTACTTCCTTATGGACTTCTATAGTTGTGAAACTTTTGCAACTAGTCATTCGTTATCATCTAGTGTCTAACAACTTATGGTTAACTCCCATTTTTGTTAAACAAAAATTATGAAAAAAAAAATAAGAAAACTACACGAGTACAATGTACTGTTGATCTTTTGTGGGCTCGTAACTTCATAGTTATTTTTAACTGAACTGTAAAACTGTACCATACCCTAACCCTAAGCCACCGCATTTCTTTTTTCCCTAAATACTTGGGTACAGAATTAGAAACGCAAAAATATGTCTCGTAATGATCACTTTAAAAATGAGGAAGGGAAGCAGTAATGCCACATGTGCAACAAATAGGAAGCTCGAATAAGTGCCTAAAATTTTGGAAAAGAAAAATGTTATTTCAACTGAAAATTGAATTCTTCGGTGAATTACAATGACAGCTGGCTGCATAGCGTAGGCCAATTTAATCTAACACTACAAGATAGAAGGGTGTAGGGGGACAGGAAAACTTGTTTCATTTCACAGTTGCTCCTCAGTAAAGAATTTGCAACTACTCCACTTTGGTGTTTAACAGGGCGTGTGCCTGTAATAAATGTCACTTATCTGTGGGCGAATTTATCGCTAACAATACAAGTGTCTGGACCTCTGGTAAACAAACGTTTCATGCTGTAATGTCGTCGAAATGAGTGTCTGCTGAGCAAGTGAATGTTGAGCAAATTTTAATTTTACGTTAATTTATTGATGAACTAGAAAACCAATGTAATATTCATGTCATTGCAACATCTAGTGTACGCTGCATGTGCTGCAACAAAGGGAGGTTTACTAATTAATAATTTTACAATCCTTGACAAGTTGTATACAGAGCGCACACCCACAACTTGACGAGTGTTTTTTTTAAAAAATAAATATGCACAGATGAATTGGTAGTTGATTTTTGGTTTGGATTTTCAGGCCTCAGCGGTTTCAACTTCAGATTTCCATGCTGCATTTGTAACAGGCAGTTTGCTCCAGAAGCCTTGGTATGATGCACATATATACAGCGTGGGGCAGAAACAATTTAACAATTTAAATTTGGCACTGCACCAACATTTTAGAAGGTTGTCAATTAACGCATACCGATGTGTTGAGAAGTTTCTAGCATTTAGTTTATGGTGTTAAAGTAGTTTATTAGGAGTTCTAGCTCCCTACACTCTGAGATTGCTACAGGTCAATCAGTCACAGTTACATCGGATCAAGGTTGGACAGAATTATACTTAGACGATTTCCACTGGAACACCCAACAGTAGTGTTCATTAGAAATACCCTACCCTGATCTTACGATACTATAACTAACTGATTTGTAGCAATTTCAAAACAGTAGAGTCCTAGAATACCTAATAAACTAATGTCACCTATCTACACAACTATGCGTTTGGGTTGACCACCTTCTAAAATGTAGAAGCAGTGCCAAGTTTAAATATTTCCTCTCCACCCTGTACAATATTGTTACAATAAGATGAATACATGTAGCTACAGTGGGCGATATTGCTAGAATTTCTATGTCGCATAATTGTAATTATCAGGAAAGGCATCTTAAAATCTGTGAGAAAACATCTCAGAAGAAACGAAAAGCGTTCGATTCCGCAAAGCAAAGAATTGAAGGAACTGACATTCCAACCGTTACCAATAAGACAGTCTCGAAAGCCGCATCTCCACCACCACGCAAGGCAAGTTTGAACAAAGATGAAAAAAGATTGCCTTAAAATTTTCAAAAACTAAACTCCAAGCGTTTGCACTCATCTAGAGCAAACCATTAAAGAAAAAACGAAATGCATTCCCAGATGGAACTTCATCTGCTAAGGGAGCTACGGTACCGCCATTGACAATACGAAATCGACAAACGTCTGGTAGGATGGCGTTATTTCCCCAAGGAAAACCTTAATTTATGCTTGTATATCGCTGTCGTAAGAAGTCTTAGTTCTAACATGGTTTTGTTTACATAACTCTTTGTAGATATGGTACAGTGTCCTACGTGCGAAAGAAATTTCAATGAAAAGGCAGCCGAGCGGCACATTAGCTGGTGCAAAGAGCAGTATGCTCGAATTCCAAGAAGTCCGCCATGCACCGATGCCAAAGTACGCCTTGTGACAAGGGTACAGGTAAGAACCGCAAACGACTCAATTAGACCTAGTCAGTGGTGAATTTCTGTTTAGTTGTGAAAAATTCGATTTCAAATACGCCAAGTTTTCACAACGATGTGCATAGTCATTGTTAGAATGAGATTTTTGTCATTACAGTACAGAGCACCCATTCCTGGAAAACGGCGAAATTCTCCTCCTCGCACTTTTCCAATGAGCAAATCATGGTCCCAAGTATCTGAACCAAACTTGAATAATGCCATATCACCCACTTCACCAGCCAGCCAGCGCGGGGTAAAGGTCACGGGGACTGCGGTGACCACTCATCACCGGACGAATGAAGCAAAGAAGTCTCCCCAGACACCATCCCTTTCCAATTATAACGGTGATGGAAAAAGCAGCATCGGAGGTAGCAATGGTATGATCCACAGTACCTCTTGGGAATGGGTCACTCCAAATTCCACTCTTGATAGACCATCGAAAGCGCCCAGCAAGGCCAATTCCAAACTTCTTCCTAAGAGGTCGGTAAATTTAGCTTCCAAGAAACATCTACAGCAGTTTGAGAGGTACTGTGCAAGCATTTGGTGCACTAATTCTTTTAAGACTCGTGTCTTACAAAGAGCCATAACCTTAACAGTTGTAAATGCATTTTTAGCCCCGAAACTGGAGATGGATACGACCCATATCTAAGTGCGCAACGTCAAATGGAAGAGCTTATTTTAGGAACGTCGGGACCCACGAGTCCGATCACGCCGAAGCCCAGCCAGCCAAACAATCGAGTGTCCACGAATCAAGTTCGTGAAAACAAGCTACGATCCAACCCGTCCACATTGTCTTTGAACAGTGATCACGATCAAGATATGGAGGAGATAGAGGAAATGATCGAGGATCTGGCCTTTGAGGACGACCCTAAATTCGAAGAAATTCTTATCCCTATGAACCGGAAGAACCGCTTTCCTCGTCGGGCAGTTAGTCGGGAGGAAGCTCTCTTCGGCACAAAAACAAGTTCTGGCTCGCAGGATTCAGATTATGGCAGGTAAGGAGACAAACACCAAAAGATGTCATTGTTGACCTAATGCTTAGATATGCTAGGAAGAAAAAATATGTGAAAACATCTATGGTGTGACTAACTAGAAATATGAATTTAGATTTAACCTTATGCACTTTGGCATACTTATGGAGTTAATGTGTTTGAATGCCAATGTAATGTTCCATTTGCGCTTTTTAACCTTGGATAACTTTGGGTATTTCAAGCCTTTTAATGCAGCGCTCGCCGAGTTCACCTGCGAGGTTGTCACCTGCTCAACGCAAACATGGGCGCAATTGTGACATCATCGAGCACAATCTCCTCACCAGCACAAGTAGCAGCGAGACTTCTTTACCACCCCTGGGGCTCAATTCAGAAGTTACTAAGCTTCCAAGATACTGTCATGCCTGCGGGACAAAATATCCTATCGCCAACGCCAAGTTTTGTTGCGAGTGCGGCATAAAGCGTCTATTAACTTCAGCCTAAAGACCCACTGCTGTGCTAACTAAACAAGTGTATCACTTTATGCGCAGCTCTAACAATTTTAAATAATTAGTGATTCCAGTTAGTATAATATAATGTACACCAGCTAGACGACAGCAGTTTCAAAAATTGAATCTTATTTCATTAAGAATATTTGAAACCCCAAGCTGATCAATCGCTCTTAAGAAGGAAACCTGCAACCTACTTGGCAATTTATTTTAATAATAATATATTTACAATAACTTTTCTTTTTAAAACATGATAAATTCACTCTTGAATCTCAAAAGAGTCGTGGTGATAATGCTATTTTTTCATCATTATGATGAAATAGGTAATTGGAGATACCAGGGTCAGTTGCTCAAGTAATTCTTTCTTATAATGTAATTCGCTAATCCGTCCAGACAATAAACTTGGTAATTTTAAAAAGATCAATCATAAATTAGCCATTGGCTAAGAAAATATAAACCTGATGGTTTGCTCAGTTTGTCAGTTGCAAATCGACAAAGGAGAAAGATATTTGCTAATTTGTTTGTGTAGCAGTGTCCTGCCTTTTGTTGCAATAATGGCCATTTATCAATTGTCAATATAACAACATTGAGCCATCTCAACATCATCTTAGCTAGTGTAGTGTTAAGAAGATAAAATTGTCACAGATTTGATTGTATTTTAGAATCTCAATGTTTATTAGGCAACAATTGTTTTCCTACCAATTTTAATTTTGCAATCTTTACAACATGTTTGCCACATATAATGTAGACTAATTGAATGTTGTTTAACGTTTACTTTTTGTTAATGACTGCCAATGTTTTCTGGGCACAATTTTTTCCTTTACATTTTACCAATTCTGTTACGTTATTATACATGTACTAATAATTCAAATTTGAATTAAAAAAGTGATGATTTACCACTTCAGTGTAATTTTGTCACACCTTGAAATGAAATTGACATTTTTTAAAAGAATTTTGACTAGTGAAGTTTCTGCAATTTGTTTTCCATGCATAATTATTATAATCCTCATCACACAATCACCACAATGCCAACAGGAAAGTACAATCAATTCCATTTCTTAAATGATTTTTTAATTTTCTGCCTGTGAATCTTGGGAAAGGGACATTGTATTCCCATAATAGTAATTCCCATTACTGACACTTCTCATAAAATCAGGAGCCTATTGAAATGATGTGGCAGTGATGTACGACTAATCGCTTTACTTATTAGGGGAATGTTTCAGTAGAATAGGCGAGGATAAATTACCTCACCCAAAATGTTTACATCCATGGTAAAATCTAGCAAGAAAATTATTTTCACAATTTTAACCACACACATTCATTACACCTTTTCGAGTGCTACATGACATGAGAAGTGCCGTGAATAGACAAAAATTGTATCATGAACAACGAACAATTAAAAAAAGCAACAATTTGTCCGATGAAAATAAAAAACTATTTGTTCAGTTAAAAAATTACTTATTTGTTGTACTGCTGGGCTTATCATCTTGATCCTGAAATAATATGAAGGTTAGCTCTTATTAAATAATGTACCTCGTCTACTTGTCTAATAGCTAGTAATATTAGGGTTGAAACACGAATGAGGTTTGAGCATCCCACTAAATAACCACACAGCAATAAGCATTCGAGGGACAACTAGTGAAAAATTGACAACGATTCAGATATCCTAAGTCACCATCTGGTGGCGCACCTTTTTGCAAGCTTGCAGACGTAGAAATATTATGAAACTTACCGACATCCTGTCTGGCGATGTTTCAAATCTATCATGTTTCCACTGATTAGGCGACCATTTGCTCCCTGGACGATTGAAAGGAGGTTCTTAGGAATGAAAAGAATTTAAAGGTTTACTGTATATGACAGCAATAATTAAACGATTGCAAGGGAAGTTAAAAGTTGGCTTACTTGAATTATACGGGAAACTTGCACCACCGCGAGCACGAAAGTTTCCTCGACCACCACGAGCTACAGGAAAACCCCTTCCACGACCACGGACCCCTATCCCTCGGCTGTGCATGTCTCGTGAATATGAATCGCCACGGTTGTCATGCTATTAAAAAAAATGATTTTAGTGCGACCGGGCATATTAGAATGCAATCACTGCATACTATAAATAAAAACTTGCTTCAAAATAGCTCGGTCCCTTTGGCACAGCATCTGGTTTGTCTAGCCATTCCTGGTAACGGTACTTATCAGGACGACAAGAAAAATTTGGCAACCGTCCTTGATTGAACATATCTCTTCCATCTCGTTCATCTTGGCGATTCCAATTAGACTCATTCCCAGGTCTTCCTCTATCCAAATCTAAACAAGTAACATAAATAGTTTGAAATGATTGATGCTGGCATAAGCATGGAATGTAGGCTTCCTGCTACATTGAGATGTGGTAAATAATTATTAGGCTTTAACCTTCACAAAAAATATCCCAATGCATTTCCATGGATAAGTGGATTATTGCTTAATCTAACCAAGAATACATGCTTTACCAAAATTAATATAGAATTAAAGCAATGACTTTTATTACTTTGAAATGTCCTGTTAAGAAAACGATTAATGCCTGGTGTCTTGGAAGAATTTTATAGATAATGCGATCAGGCTGGACATCAGCTTTACTGTTATATTCTAAAATCAAGTCTCGTACCTCTGTTGTGAGTATCCAAGGTAGTGTCAGGAGCTCGTCTATCCACCCCTCTTTCTCTTGATCGCGAGGTTCGATCTCGAAATTCTCTCTCTCTAAACCAGCCCAAACCTCTATCACGATTTTCCGGTGACTGCCTCGTCGTCCTAGGCATAGGGTCCAATGACTGTCGTCGCTTTGTTGCCAGACTGTGCCTGTTGAAATGACAGCCGAGGCATGACGTAGACGGTAAGAAGTTGGGCGTTACTAATACTTTTCACCCGTAATGGGCTTCCAGTTATTACGTAAAATATATTTTAAGTTTGAGATAACCTTTCCGTTCATACAAGCGCTTTCTTAGATTTTGCAGGTTAAATGAAGGACCAGCAAGTGTAGCATTCCGGAATAATTATAATAGCATTGGATGCCATCCATGAGCCAAAGGTCTGTAGCAAGACCACTTTGAATGTGTTTACGGCCTTGTTACAACCGGTAAACAACCCAGTGACGTCAGCAGTGAAACTAACCCTTTCGTAAGCAGTGCAGCGCTCTGTTTCTGCCCGACTAACATTTCATTTGAGAACGTGTTTTATGGATTATTTAGCTGCTTCCATACCACAGAGAAGACGATAGGCGTTACCGGGAATGATAAAATGGGTGGGATTCTCTTGTCCCTGCATTTTAGTAGGGTAGCATCAATCGTATGAAACCAAACCAACTCCTGAGCCGTTTAAGTGCGATCGCCCATTTCTGACGATGAAAGTGAGGTAATGAGAACGACAAGGCCACCTGAGATCGTGAGGATTCACTGGGAGAAATCTCCGCCGTGCGGACTCCTGATCGTAGGGACGATCACGTGGTTCGGGGTCCCGTGGTCCCCTCCTAGCTGACCATTCGTTGGAGCAATCCGGAAGGCGACCGCCATATCGGTTATCTGGATACCGTCGAGGCGAGCTCGGCGAGATGCTGCGAGAATGATCACGGTTTCTACCGAAACCGTAGTTGCTATGGGAATCGGGCTGAGGGTAGTCATTAGGTACCATGTCCCGTGGCAACTGGTTAAATAAAGGATTGCTCTGTCAAACCTACAACTTCAACAATGGAATAGAGACTTTGACAATTTTGCTCACCATTGTTTTACGATTGTTTACTCCGGGCATGGCATCCCTGTCAGGATTTCTACAATCCATTTTTTGCCAGCGATCATTAAGGCTTGGTTTAGTGCTACCAAGCTGATCGTTGGGTCCATAGGAATTGAAGTGTTCGCTGCTTATCTGAAAATTCTCACGCTCTTCGAGACCTAGATAAATTAAAGAGAAGGGATTAATATGCTTGAAGGCATATCAATTTAAATGATACCTGGACGCAATTTTTAGACTCACTCCCCTTCTCAGAAATTCAATTATGAATCAAAATTACTCCTCTATATTACTCTGTTCACATGGACAATGGCTACCTTGGTATTCTGGCGGTGCATTTGAGTTAATGTGTGGGGAGCGGCTACGACTTCTGTCATTCACTATGGCCACAACGCGTCTCTCCACAAAAGCTGCATCTCCTCTTTCAACATGAGCCAGACGAATCTCATCGCGGTCAAAGATGGGCCGAGCTCCTTCATTAGTTCGTCTCACAACCACCACGTCCTAAAACAGTGGCGAGAGTAATTTCATATGAATTAAATATAATCCTCAAAATCATTTTAATTCTGGGGTTAACCGACTTACACTGAGATTGAAATTGCTGTGCTTCCCAATGACGTTATCTTGCGGCACAGAACGAAAAATGTCTACGGTGATGGTTTTTAATTCCTCCTGGGTGTATAGCTTTCCAGATCCAGAATTGGCCCCAACTACTCCACTGGAAATTGTATCTCTCACACCAGCATCATCACCCATTGGTCTACTTAGTTGAAAATTATTTCGAGCATCTTCAGTTTTCTGTTGTTCTCTGTGCATGTTGTCATTTTGAAAACCGCGATTCCCCTCCCTATATGTTAAATCTGGATATCTAAATGAAGCAAGTTAGGAAACAAAATTGCCTGATGAAATAACATTTTTAGGATAGCTTTTTTTTTGCATTATTTGCAGTGCCAATTCAATGATGCTTAGTGTAATTAGAATTGAGTTGAAACAAAATAAATCAAATCGCATACCTATCATCTTTTTTGAATTGCGGAGAAGGGGAATGCCTTTCGAATCGCTCATCAATATCTCCAGAACTGAATGACGACATTTGTCTTTGAGCAGAATATTCGTGGCTTCTTCCATGGGGAGGTTGAATATCACCTCTGTGTTCCAATTGGTTAGGTTTATCAGCGATTCTCCCATCCTTATAATGAGAATTATCACTGGAAAAATAAACCATTACAGTTGTTTACACACATTGTAATAACTGCACAAATTATGGGACAATTTCTACACTTGTACGAAAGTATTTCCTTTCTTTAACCTAACGCTATCCCATTAACAGTGTGCACCAAGAAAGTTCAACCAGAAACGTGTAAAGCACTCACATGGATCCAGTTCCTTTTCTTCGTCCCTCATTTTGATGGCTCCCAGAAATAGGCGACAGTCGAGATTTTTTCATTGAAGATGGCGAGCGTGACAATGAGCGCTGTCGGTGTGCATTTTTAAATGGCCGACCACGACCGCTATGAGATCTAGAACCCGTGAGAGCAGGGCCAATTTAATTTCCGTGGTAATTTTGTGTAATGATGTCGAAGAGCACGACTCATCGAGTTTGAGATGATGAAACCGTGATAGAAACATGTGAAGCTGCGAACGATTAAAGCTAAATTACATACAAACCATGAAGTAATCCTATCGTAGATTTGTATTTGTGTCAAATTTCTTGATAAATGCTTTTTGACCTCTTCACCTGTGTAATATGGCAGGCTTTTTGGCGACAAAAATGCAAATTTTCTTCATTTTTGCATTTCTTTTGGACGAAATTCCTAGCAATTGTAGTGTCTGATACCCATGATATAGGCTGCGTAATGATTTCCGAGGAATAGAGAAATGCATGATATTGGTACTTCATTTTATCCATATCCCTTTTCAAGTTTTCCAAAGTTAGATGCGATGAAGATCCAATTATGGAACAATAGTCTCATCACTGCTGTCTCAAGAATAAGAGCATAAAAACGTCTAGGAATCAAAATCTGCAGACATGTATCAATCATGTTTCCACTAGTATATCCAGCCTTCTTTGCCAGTTTCCCCGACTCATTGAATCAGTCGAATTGGTCCTCGTAAACAAAATATTTTAAGCTTCTGGCTCTCACACTGGAGGAAAAAGAAGTATATTCCACACATCGGAAAGTATCTGCGTAGAAGTAATATCCATTTACCGAGACAGGGCACACCAGTATGTTGCTTGACTAATCTTCTCATTTTGGCAGAATATTTTATAACAGCCACAATCTCCAATTTCTCCCATTTACATTTGCTGTTGCTGCATTCTTTTAATTCAAGAAGCGTCGGATTGTTGTTCCAATGCCTGTATTCAATTATTCGATTATGCTTTTATTTCCAATTTTTATTGGCAAACGTCCTACTTAATTTACGAAGCTGGTGATGCACATATCCTTGGTTCGAATTGTTGAAATTGGTCAATTATTTCCTCCCCGTCTTTCTTGAGTGACACTTCATGACTTGTCATTTTCATAGTGAAGATGTCATGCCAATTGTAGAAAGCATCCAATCTTATAACTCTTGCTGAAAACTCCGATCACTCCATTCTATCTTTTGCAAGCAACGCCCATCAAATTGTCCAACTTTTTATTTGATAGCTCCTGCATTCCTGTATTCCTGTATCTGTGCTCTTGCATATGTTCAACAGCAATTTCAAGCATAAATTTGAATGGCCAAGAAAGGATGTGGCCGAACTGCATGAAATCATAAAGATGTGCTTGCTTCGAAGATGTTTGTGCAAATTGCAGTGAGCTCTCCTTGAATATCTCGGTCGTTCCAGTTGGGTATACTATACATTATTCGGCCTACATGGACAGATATGTTGGTAGCCAAATCATATCATTAACTTGTCTTCCTATTTGCGGCATTACATGAAAGAAGTTCAAATGGTATTAATTCTTTCTATGTGTCAGAAAAAAATGTGATGGCATGACTCCAAATAAATTTAGTTTAGTAACAACAACGTGATAATGGCCACATTGGATGATTCAGATGGCTCCACGATTCTTTGGCTGTCCTTGGCTCTGAATCCTTGCACAATATCTTAGTGAAGTATTCCCTGCTAATTCCTTATGTTCCAAATAATCCTTCCCGTTCGGCTCCCAAATATTTTGCTTGTTTTAGCCATGCTTATTTCTTCAAAAATGCAATAACTGCATGACTTCTTTAAGGTTGCCGCCTTAGCCAGGCACGTAGTTCTTTGTGCAAATCTTTGTCAGCATCGATAATACTTTCAGTATTAAAGAATTGCCAATAAAAGGGTGGCAAAGTAGTACACAGTGTAGCATGTCAGTAATCGCGTTCAATTTGTTTTCCTCTCAAGCCACCGAACACTGCCTGTACACCGATAGGCTGGTTTCATTTTCCTCTTCTTTTAATTCATTTCCAACATGGCTTCAGTTTTTCCCCAGCCGACATTTGGTGTCCATGAAGGAGTCCAGACTGATAGTGCATTTAAAATGCAGTCAACGCAATGATGAAATTTGGTTGGCCTTGAATTTAGTTAATCAGTTTAAAATAGCGTTGTATTTCTGCTTTATAACCACATAATATAATATGGCTTTAAGCGCTTCATTACTTCGTTATGTATAAACTGCAATGTTTTGCGTTGTGCTAATTTTTTTAGATGAAAAAGACCTTGAAGGCAGGTGCAATCAAATAACAAATAGCCATCAGCAATATTTGTCAGATGCCCGAATGGGCGATGCCTTCTCTTTACACGTCCTCTATGGCAAGCAGTCAAATAAATCCAGGATGGACCAATTCAATTATTTCTTCCATAAGCTGACAGACAGATCCTCATTGCTCGGTGATGAAACTACAGCGAGCATTCCATCTTAACTGCTCAACAAAATTTCCTGTTGTGAATATTTCAATGTTGGCCTATTAGATGTTCCTTGTGATATTTTAGAAAGATTCGACTTGTTAACATTAGGGCCTCCTCCAAACAACGTGGAATAAAAACGTCATCCACCTCGCTGCCTGTGTCACTCTCTGTTAAAGATACCCAGAAGCGCGGGATACAACCAAAGGGCTTCCTGCACAACTTCGGAAACAGAAGTGTGGTTCTTCAACTAAAGCGATAGCATCATCTGCCACGTGAGGGTGGCACAAAATAGACATGGTTTTCCATCTTAACAGAAGAGTTAAATTGATACGGTAATGGCTGTTGAACGGGATACCTGACATTGGAGTGGATCCTGGAATCATTCCTCCTAGGGGAGAAACTGCGCCTCACAGAAGATTTTGGAGATGTAGACTGTTGCCTTCCTTGTTGAATCCTTTTGCTTCCGATAGCAGTTGACCGTTTTGAATTTAGGTCTGGTGAACGCCTCTTCACATTTGGACTGTGATTCCGGCGTGGACTTAGACTAGATCTTCGAATTGGCGACGTTGGTGGTCTCCTATGTCCAAAAGCACCGCTAAAAAAACAAATGGTTCCTATATTCAAATTCTTCTAAGAATTCAATTGCAATTATTCATTTTCAAATGAATACCAGACATAGTTGTAATAATGGTATGATGGTATCATACCCGTCTCAGATACATAATATATAACTATAGTGTACAGTCAATCAGGGTAACTTTGAGCCCTTTCAGGGCAACTTCAGGCAACCTATTTAGAGAGATATCACTTGCCAAGTTAAGCACAAACTACATGTATAACTAATTTCCCCAGCAGTGTCATAAAAAGGAACTTGATGGGGAAATTTAAATAGTCTTGGGCTAACTGGTAAGTTTAGATTTCTACAGCTGTGGTCTAAAGAAATACTGAATGGTCAAAGTTACCCTGAGGCCTTTGTATTATTCTTAACTGCTTATTCTTCACTTTGCTAGCTTGTAACATGAGCAAAATAATTTGCGATATCAATTTCATCAATACCTTTAAGTATGAATGACCTGAATTTAAATTCAGTAAGTTGAAACCTGGAATTATATTCCAGAAAACAAATTTTTATTTATACAGTATGTATGCAACTCGTTAAAGATCAACGTCAGCTATAAGCACTAAAATTCAATATCTGCTAATATCTCGTTGGTAGGCCTACGACTATAGCTGCAACCACCTTATAAACTAAGTGTGTTAAAAATTCCTATAGTAAATTGGTGGAACAGAAATCTATTCTATTAACCCACAAGTTAACAACTTGAAGTTATTAGGAATCATAAGTTTTCTAACCTTTCATTTAACCTACAATGGTGTACAAGGGTCTCAACTACATTATATTGGTAAACCAGCTTGGGTGCACTGTGTGACTTAGGTGCAAGTGTGCCTATTATACGCAAACAACCGACATTTTCGTGTCATTCACACACTTCCAGAGATGAAATCAGAAACTGTTGGCAGACGGTAAATACCAGAGCTGACGACAGCTATGGGGACTGAGGGCAAATGTCATTTTGCTTTTCTTGCAATATACTCTTCTATTTACCATTTGCATTACGGATAAAAGAAAAAAGAAAGCAAATTTACTTACCCTCTGCCCCTGCCGCCCATTCGTACAGGAGACCGAGACTTTCTTGACTGTGGGTGCACCCTTCGTTTCGGAGATATTTTTCTTCCTAGAGGCGAATGAGATCTTCTATCCTTCTTCATTAGTCTGTTTCTTGAGCTGGGACGATCAGAGCGAAGGGTTTCTGGTGAGCCCCTAAAATAAACGACCAAACGAAAAGAACTCAGTTACAATCGATGCCACAAGAATTCCAAGAAGGACAGATGCCAAAAAAATGTTTAAATTTTGCATCGATTAGCGTGTCTTTCAAGTTCTACAACATCTGGAACTAAACAAACTGCTGCTGAATGGCACACATCCCACTTGAAACCAGATGACATTTTTTACGAAACAATTCAATCACGAATAAGTTTTCTACCTAGCCTAGTAGTTTTCAGGTTTTATTTTTACAGTAGATCATGCTCACCATTGTGTATCAAAATCCTATCCTGTGAGTTTGGTGCGACATGCACGAAAACCCATGCATTCTTAAACACTATTACAATGCCTAACAGTTAATGGGATCCCCATATTGCCAAGCATATGGTTATTTTTTGCATCAAGGATTGAGAGCGACAAATTGCATATTGCCCATAAGGAAAAACTCGACATTGCCGAGTTTTCAGTACAAACAAATTGCAAGTAAAAAGCTTTCCTTGTTGGTAACGACTAAAAACAAGGAAGCTGCCATTACGAGGCCATGCGCAATAGTATGCTTATAGTGTTTGTAAAAAGATGATAACTGCAATACCTATGGAAAATTACTCATGCAAATAAATGCCTATTCATTCCATGATAATGTTTTAAATTTGTCCACGTTACTTAAAAACTACTTGCAATTAGTTTGACTTCATATTGTTGAAATTGTATTGACCCTTCAAGTAGCTTGTGCATTTATCAGTCCGTAATCACTGAGCTAGTCCAGGTAGGTCTAAGTGGTAACCTCTTTTTGAGCCACCCTGCATTTCATATCCTTCCCCAATTCATCATCATTGCGATATAATGCTAGTGTCAATTACTGTATTACAACATTTTAGCAATAATCACGTCAATTACAGCACACGTTAACAAATGTTCACAAATTCAAAGCACTAGTTGTGATACGTCATGCAATGACAATACTACAAAACTAATAAAGGCCAAAAACGTGTAGCCTACTATATGTCAGATCCTAATAACCATATTTAGATTTCCATACACTTCAGCTGCCCACAAGCGCACACAGCAGGTGACTTTTTAAAATAAATTTAAACTGAAAGGTTAGTGTTGACGCCACTTCACAAGTTGAATATAATTAGGAATTCAAAGTAATCACACGTAAAAAATGGCCACGCCAGGATATTGTAAATTTTATAATCTGAAACATTGACGTGGATTGTTTTATTGGTTCCAGAAGCACTACACATATAATTAATTGGGCCTTATTGGGAGTCTGTACATGTACTTCCGGTTGCAATTTAATGTTGACAAACAGGATGATGGTCTGTGCATACGCTCTACAAACCTTAATGACGCCTAACTTGATTAAACCCATTGGAAAAAATTTTGCTCGACCAACTTCTTGCTGAGAATTAAAACCTCAGATTTAGAGATACTGTACATTTAGAGCAAAAATTGACAATTCACAAGACAACTCTGAAATTAGCTTATAATTTCATCCTTGATTCTATTAAAATAATGCTCCGATTACTGCCTATGTAGGTTTTATTGAGCGTATCAAGTTATTATGACAAATAACTCCCCAACACATGTATACATGTACTCAAATGCGCATGATCATAATAACCTATAATAAAAAAATCAGTGATACTAGCTGCCAGATTGCAAATATTAATTGCACACACGAATTAAAGCTTGAGTGGCCAATCTGCACTTGTTTAATTGGTGATGGGTTGACGAAATGATTATAAATTTACACTGTTCTACTTCAAAATGAAAATGTGCTCTTCAGGGGACCCTCGCGATGAATCGGTAAATTCATCAATATTTTCCATCTAAAAAACAACACGCAAAGTGTAATTATACAGCCCTCGTTATATACACTGCAAACTAAAACATCTTATTTTAAGATGCATTAGCAACTGTATTCGTTGTCCCCCGAATTCAGATGAAAT
>JAQFYZ010000722.1:0-34543 GCA_034695085.1 Cylindroiulus punctatus | reverse complement strand
AGGGCTCCGCCTGCGCCCCCCTCTTGTCTGCGCCCTAGGCGGCTGCCTAGTTCGCCTATATTGTAGAGCCGGCCCTGACTATGGCTATCAATGTGCTTTATCGTAACGAAAGTTAATCCCCACTATACACGTAACAATTAAAACACAACAAATGTTATTGGAATTACATTCATATGGAAAATAGGTCCAAGAATGTTACATCAATACAACGATAATCCATCTAAATTGATAACACCGGTGTATGAAAGAGGAAAGGAAGAAAGTTAAGAAACATAACTTACAGTAAGATCAAACTACAGAATTTCTTTAAAAAATATCTCTGTTATCATCGCACAATTGTAATCAAACATGCAATATTCTCACCATGATGTCCAAAGAGCAAAAGCCCAAATACAGTAAGTTGTTGATAAGGTGTCATTGTTGCAATTCGTATACGGCAGGGTAGCTTCTTCTATAGTTTCTGTAAAGTGTATGCTGTAGCTTCTCTATTCCAGCGTATTTATAGGGCTTCTGATATCTGTTGATGACGCTGAAGTTCGAGCGTGAGGTAGATGTAATGGGTCTAATGATTCGGTTGGACAAATAAGTTGGCTATTTATTCAGATGGAGAGGGAGAGGGTGACAATTAGATGGCAAATTCTGTGTAACATGCCTTCAAAAAAAGTGGGTTGAACGGAATTTGCGAAACGATCATTCTGAGAATCAAACAAAAAACGCAGCGTGCTGGATAAAAATAGAAACAAATAGAAATTTCCTATAGTTTCAATGTAAAGCTTTCCGATTTCTAAATGGGTTTTTTTGCCTCTTAACAAAAGGTAACGAGTCATCATCGATTCCTGGATTTCGATTGGTCGAAATCGCAGGTTTTGAACCCTGCAATGACGTCGATATGGGATGCAGCATGCTGGCCTACTTTTAACCTTTGCTAAAAAAAGCATCTATTTTTGAATTCTTTTTTAAGATTGTCATTGAGGAAGTTGACGGATGACTCAAATAGCACCCCTGAAAGTATATTGATTTGACCGTGGACGACTGTTTTGTGAGAAAGTTATCTAGTTCCTGTATTACATTATCATAAAGATTAACGTTAAATGTAGGTGCACTGTTTGGTTTAGTTAAGAAGCCGGATGAGAATTGCCCTGCATCTATACATGTATGTACATCCAGTTGAAAATGTACATATGTATGATTAGCAAGCAAGGTAAATTCTAAAGTTTGGCTCTCAGAAATACCTCAGTTCCCTCCATTGCCCATGTAGCTACTGACCATGACATTGACAATGATTCCAGTGTGAATATAAAACAATGATTTTACAGACAGAGGGTACGAATTTTCAGAATTGGCTCTTCCCGATAATGAGTGCATGTGCGCACTTGCACCAATTAGAGTTGGTGATCTACTTTTCTGGGTATAACTAGGTCGACTATGGCAATTATATGTATGAGGGTGTCTATAGCGACCGCTCACGTAGAAACCTTGTACCTACTGTAGTTGGTGACATGGTGCATGGTGGTGGTGACACGAATCAGTTATTAATTCATTGGTCCAGGTAACTAAAGATGGCCCTTGTATCAAGATGTACACGATGATACGAGTACTCAGGATATTACATATAGTTTTTTAAGAAATTCAATTTATACTTGAAAATTATTCGTCCTGATTCGGACGTACATGTACTTCAGGGAAAGTACCAAATTTCACTTACAAATAATTCATTAATCATGGACAATGGAAATAGCAGCGTAACGATTAAGTGTGGGTGTAAATTAATCTTGGCAATTGCATTAAGTGTACGAGGCTCAAAGTGTACCAGAAAATTGGTATGATGCCCCATTAAGTTAAGGCATATAAAGGACACTTTTGGCTCCAATTCAAACTTTGTGTATGTTAATGTCATAAATACTGACTTGCAAGCGGGAATCACACATGATGCACGGCTATTGATTTATTTGCACGTGAAATTTGGTAATTTTTCTTGTAGATGCTCAAAACAAGTACACGCTTTACATGCTTTACGTGCCCGCAAAGCAGCACTGCATTGCCGTTGAGCATCTTACAGGAAAAGTGCAAAATTTCAAGACCAAATATGTCATGAACCGTGCATCGCATATGAATTCCGCTATCAGATAATCATTTGTTACATTGACCTGCACAAGTTTGTAATTAAAACGAAAAAGCTATTTCAATTGAGACCAAAGTGCACTTTAATTGTATGCCTTAACTGAATATTGCCTCCTACCATTTTGGGCATCGTACACCTAATGCAACTGCCACTGACGATTGACACCCACACCAATCCTCGCCGTTGCTATCCTCTATGTCCACCCTATTATGAATCACCCTGTATAAACATTGTTGCAAATAAGAAGTACAATAGAGCTTCGATTATCCGGATATTCGATTACCCGGATGTCCTAAAAAAAGTTAGGTTGATGTGAACGCTGATGTGTACATTACTTCTCATTAATAAGCATCGTTTTTAACATGTTTCTGTATTTTTTGTATGTATGAATTTACATACTGTGCTTTCCCCTTTTTATTGAAATTTACATAAATTCATGTAAAAATGAGTGTTCTATTAATGAATTTCGATTATCCGGATAATCTAAGCTCTACTGTTTCGTTATTTTATGTACTTCGCCTGTTGGTTGTCCTCTAGTGCCGTTTAGTCAATTGAAAGCCTTACTTTCCCATACGGAAAAGAAATGTATTTTGAAATGCGTAGCTGGAAATACATTTTAAAATGCATAGCTAGAAATACATTTGGAAATACATTGGAAAATACCTTTGGATTGGTACTAAAATATGTATTGTAGTATGTATTTCGAAATAAATTTTTAAATGTATTGCAATATATATTGCAAAACACATGGGTAAATACATTGAAATATGCATTTAAAAATACATATCCCATTATATTTCACTATACTGTACATTGCAAATACATCTCAATTCACGCTGCAGTTATGCAAAATTCACTGCACAATCCATTATTGACGAGTTACCTTAGTGAGATCCATTTTGTGAAATTAATTTAAAATCTTATCTCAATTAAAGTTGAAATCCATTAAAATATAACTCAGCATTACTATACATTTCGAAATATATTACAAATGCATTATACAGTTTGGCGTATACATTTCCAAATGCATTTAAAATATATTTCCTTACTTGAAATACATTTCAAAATGCATTTCAAATACATTTTGCAAATTGAAATACATTTCAAAATGCATTTCAAATACATTTTGCAAATTGAAATACATTACACAATGCATTTCAAATACATTTTGCAAATTGAAATACATTGCACAATGCATTTCAAATACATTGCACAATGCATTTCAAATACATTTTGCAAATTGAAATACATTGCACAAGGCATTTAAAATGCATTTTCTTTGGATATGGGTTGCCTATTTGCAAAACTTTGAGCCACTGAAACGTGCACTGTTGAAACCCGCAAGGCCGCAATTGTTCTATTTCAACCACACAAAAATCTCTTTTTGTATCATCATCCGGAATACCATTTAATAAAAGCTGGCGCATAATTATTTTCACTCGTTAGCCCGTTAGCTCGTTAGTCAAACTGTAGGTGGACAGATCGAGCCATTGAAAACAGCTGGTTTACGTTGTCATTTCGTTGTAGGTGTATTTGATCCATCTGTCAGTGGTGTTCGTTAATCACTCATATTTGCCACATTCAACTCGTTTGTTGGCGTATGTTGTTCTTGGAAATTTCAGTTATCTAGCGGGAAATCGTGACTGATTCCGGAAATTGCAACCATCTGCAACTAACTAGAGAACTTTTACCTGTACCTAAGCTTAGCTCGTATACGTACAGATTGGAATCATTGCCAATGTCGTGGAAATGGGATCTCCATTCCATCTGGATAAATAACTAGATTTGTTTATTTACTGTATCTGTCCAACCGATTCGCTGGAACCGTTTGCTCGTCATTACATAACATCGTTCGCAGTTACATGTACCAGTATCCGAAACCAGTTTGCTGTAAGTTTATTTTCAATCCCTCTTATACCAGAACGCTGTTGTGTATGTCGACTTTGCCATAAGTATTTCCAGAAAATACGTGTTAGATAAGCTATCGAATCCATCACTATAGCATCCATACTGCAACAATGACCCTTGGTCCGCAACTTACTGCGTTTGGGCTTTTGCTCGCTGTACACCAAGGTGAGAAGATTCCAAGATCTTGTATTTTTTTCAATAAGATGTTTCTGCATTACAACAAACCTCTTACGAAATTAACACCGGTAGGGTCAATGCGAGTTCTTAAAGCATTAATAAATAATAATTGACGCAGTTTTTGGGGCGTATTTATACGGTGAAAAGATTCCAGAGGGAGCCTTTTGGAGCTATCGTGGCGATAAAGGTGAATATCACTAAAATTGATAGTGCTAATTTGAAATTTACATCTTTATAATCTTGCTCGGATCTCCACTCTATCACTCTAATGCTAAGTCTTGTTGTAACGTGTTCAGGCCCGGAATATTGGTGCAAACTGTCGCCAATTTATTCAAATTGTTGTGGCAAAACTCGTCAGTCACCAGTGAATATCAACATAGACGCAACTAAATATCCCGCTTCCCATCTGACATATAAAAATTATGATGTCATGCCAAGCAGAACGACGTTGTTTAATAATGGGCATACGGGTAAGAACTATTTCTAATGACATCAGCTGATAGGCAATGCAAACTGTAATAATGAGTATACACATACATGCTGACTTTTTGAGGCTGCAATACGTTTCATAACGTATCTTTAGCTGCTCCAATATAACCTAATGCAATTTGCGCCACACCATGGAGCCTTTAATACCATGAATATTTTATGAACAGTGGTGCTGAAGTCCAACGCTAGCAGTACTCCCTCAATTTCATTTAACATTCACTCGAAGCAGGAAGTTTATGAAATCGACGAGGTTCATTTTCATTGGGGAAAAGTTTCCTCTCGGGGATCCGAGCATACTTTGAACAAAGTTGCATCTCCAATGGAGGTAACCGTGCATTTTTCTAAAGTAATACAGTAGCTCAATATTCCTAGGTTGAAACAATGCTTTTGCTATATCGTTTAACGACGAAATAATTACACGAGTAAATATGTATGTGTTTTAGATGCATTTTGTCCATAAACTACCCAAATTTGAGGATCTATTTGATGCAACCCAAGCATCTGATTCGATCGCAGTTATTGGTGTATTTTTTGAGGTAAATTGTCTTATTTGTTGAACTTTTAATAGCCAAGAATGGCAACTGAAATTCGCCTTTGTCTTATTAGATTTCCAAACATGATAACCCTCGATTGAATACCTTGGTCGAAAGTTTAAAATTGGTGAAAAAAGCTGAAGATAGAACGGTTATACAACCACTTAAGTTAACAGAGTTATTGCCAAAAAGCAACGATTACTTCTTTTCTTATAATGGCTCTTTGACGACCCCTCCCTGTTCCGAAAATGTGGCTTGGTTCCTGTTGCATACCAAAGTTCCAATCAGTGAAACTCAGGTAATACGCTTATGGCTTCCATGAAATATTTGAAATAAGAGTAGGGCAACATTTCCATTCCAAAGCACTGAAACTCAATTTGTTCTTTGGGATTTAAGGCGTGGTTTAAAATGACAATCTCTCAGTTTACAAATGGCATTTGCACGAATTTCAGTTGAACAAATTTCGTCAGTTGCTGGAAAAACCTTTATCCGGAAATCCAAACGATGCTCATCCCATAGTGGACAACTTCAGACCTCAGCAGAACCTCAACAGTCGACTGATTTACAGGTCGAAGCCTCACTAAAGGTAGCAAAGGTCGAGTTTATATTTGTTTGCCATATTTACTCGCATGTCTGTTATAGAGTGGATGCTCTTTATTTACTCGCAATAATAAAAATATCGACAATTAAAATATTCGTATTGGTAATTTTATGCAATAAGAAAAATCATGTGCTGAAATAGTTTGTGCACGTTAATCTCAAACATTAAATATTGAAAATGCGATGTTAAATATCGCTAATGGTGTCAACTGGGTGAAACAAAACATGATGCTAAATCGGTTAAACAGTGTAATGTCGGATGATTTAAACTTCGACGAGACTGCCTCGAATGCATTTAAAGTATAGCTAACACTTCATCTCCAACTTTAATTTTTCCGAATGTATCAGCTGCCAGCAAAGAGCCCAAGACAGGAGATTCGCCATCCAACTTTCGCTGAATTGGATTAGTCAGCTGCTTGTACCTGAAATTCATAAAACACTCTCGCTAATTTAAGGAATTTCCAGCGTACAACTGCAAAATTGTTGCAATACTCACTTTTTTAAAGTTTCAAGAGGCTCTCCCTTGTCATCCTTGACACCAGTTTCAGGATCGATGGTGCACAGTATGCATCTGGATGGTAAAAACTTTCAATTTAGGAATACTTTCGAGAAAATAAGTCGTGTAGCCTGTTGTGAACTGATAAACTACCTGGTGCACAACTTGACATTGCGAAACGTGATGTCTCCTATCTTGATGACACTCAAATGTTCCTGCAAATATCAGGTGTTTTTCATTATATTTGCTGGCTCTGTATCTTCTATCTCCGTTTAGTAAATGGTATGGGACAGGGTTAAATATCGATATCGCACCTCAACGTATGGTCTGCATCCTTGAATGGCGAAGCTGGGCCGGAAGTGTTCCATGGTGACCTTCTTATCTACTCGAGTGTTCAGTTCCTCCACGGACGAGTCCGATATGAGCAGGTATGGAGCCACATCAGCAAAAATGGCCTAAACAAATTTAGGTGTTGTAAATCGCATCTTCAATTAACCGTGTATAAATCGCACGTACAATATGAAACGATCGAAAATTCATTAGTTATCACTGCATATCCGACTGTTTGCCCATTTTTGATGATTGTGCCAGCTGACCATCAATTTTCGATCACCTATTGAAAGCCTTCTAATGTCACTACACTATACATTATCAGTTTTCTTTAGCTTGTCGAACTTGTTGACATCCCCCGGTACTCTGGGACTGTCTTCGTCGGGAAAGTATGCCAATTTAAAATCGGGCTTCTTCAGGTAATCGCAGATCCATTTTGCGATTTCATCCCCACAGTCGAGAGCTGGCACTGGTTCGCCCCAAATTCTGTAAGAAAAATCACATGAACACAACGTGTAATATAGCCAGGCCTTCCTTCATAGCACCAAAGCTGGCAGTGATTGCTTGGCCTCTAGGGGCAGCTAAACCAGATATCACATAAGTTAGTTTTAGCCACAGCTAGGACAGTTGTCATCCTTGTATTCAGGAAAAGTAATGTTGGAATACAATCATTGGTGCCCGTTTTGAGTGGGGGCTCCCGTATCCAAAGAAAATGCATTGTGCAATGTATTTCAATTTGCAAAATGTATTTGAAATGCATTTGGAAATGTATACGCCAAACTGTATAATGCATTTGTAATATATTTCGAAATATATAGTAATGCTGAGCTATATTTTAATGCATTTCAGCTTTAATTGAGATAAGATTTTAAATTCATTTCACAAAATGGACCTCACTAACGTAACTCGTCAATAATGGATTGTGCAGTGAATTTTGTGTGAAAATAATATTTTTACACAAAATTTGCATAATTGCAGTGTGAATTGAAATGTATTTGCAATGTACAGTGAAATATACTGTGATATGTATTTTGAAATACATATTGCAATATATTTACATGTGTTATGCAATATATATTGCAATACATTTAAAAATTTATTTCGAAATGCATATTAATACAATACATATTTTAGTGCCAATCCAAAGGTATTTTCCAATGTATTTCCAGATGCATTTCTTGCTATGTATTTCCAAATGCATTTCTTGCTATGAATTTCCAAATGCATTTCTTGCTATGCATTTCCAAGTGCATTTCTTGCTATGTATTTCCAAGTGCATTTCTTGCTATGCATTTTAAAATGTATTTCTAGGTATGCATTTCAAATACATTTCGTTTCCATATGGGCTATACAGTATTATATCCATTTTACTTAGCAGTTATTGGTTTTCCAGGTGGACTTGGTTTCTTCAGCTTAAATGTTTCCATTTTAGGTGCATCCAGCCAGATTTCGTCGCCATGGATGCTGCAGGTAATGAGGATCATGCTTGGTTCTTGCCTCGCAGTCAGGAATGTCCCGTTGCTTTTCACAATCATGAATTCTCTGTTTTTTATTTTACAAAAATTTCAGCAATGATTTCAGCATGGGTACAAGTCATTTTCGTGTTAAAATTGGCCTGTACATACCTGTCTCTAATGGTTCCAGACTTCATGCCCAACTTGGACACCTCGGCCTCTTCCAAAGAGATGTACCTGCACGATTTGATGGGGTACACGAAAATTTTGGAGACGGTGCCAATTCGATGGTACTCGTGAGATTTTTTCCACCAAAACCAGTAACCCAGGGCACCGACGCCTATGGCCACCCCAGCGGCAATGATGGCTAGTTTGGCAACAGATGACCCCTGTCCACTAGGCTTATCATCACTTGTCAAGGCTGGCAGCTCCTTCAGCACCGAAGACATGGTTATATTTCACTATGAAAATACTCAGGTGAGTGAATGCTTTTATTTAGAGTGGAACTTTGAATGTTTCCACGCCTGTGTACATGAGTTTCAAATTTGACGAAGAACACACGCGCTCTTACTTCGAAATTTGAACTATTTCTAAACAGCAAAATGTTTGGTGGATTCCTTACCTGAATTGTTTTGACGATATAAGTGAATTCTTGAAGAATTTTTGTTTAGAAGCGCATTGTTGAGTAGAGTAAATGTCAAAATATTGCTGCAAAGCTGGATTGCTTTTTAACTCGAACTGGCTTTGCCGTGGTTTGAAAGCGCACGTTTGGAACGTCTCGTGGATTATTTCTAATCGAGATTGTGCTAGCATAGCATGTGATCATGTTGTAACAGGTTGGGATGTTGCTTTGGCTTTAATAGCATTTACAGTAGCTGCATGAAATGAAGGTTGTTGGGAGTGGATCCCCACTCCATCTGACTAAATAACCAGACTAATTTACTGCACATGTCTCTGCTGTACTATTTGCTTGAGTTTTTCTAGGGATCAATGGATGAATGCGTATATTACCATTGATGATACTGATCATAAAACTGCATACTTTAAAGTCTGCATGCACGTGTAATCGTACTGGTATAGGCAGTTTAAGGGTGCGGCTGAAATGGATATACGATTTGAATTTTGCGTTGCATTATCAATTTATCAACACCACACACCGATGTGCAGAGGGGTTAACAGCATTCACTTTATAGTATGAAATTAGTGCATTGAGTTCTCTGGCCCTACATTTTTCAACGTCGAATAAGTGTGGGGACGAAATATTTAGGCAATTCGCAACGTAAAAATGGGTAATAGGAGTGTTCATTAGACGATTTAGTTATTCATAGAACGAGTTGCTACGTTAAAATTATTCACAAGTGTTCTACAATTTCTGACGCTAAAATGTATAAATACTCAATGGTCATGATAAAGAAGGGAAAATAGGAAAAGATGAAGGCAATCACTCACTACACACTAGCCTTGCAAGACATGCTGTACTTCAGGGTCATGATGTGGGAGAGGTGTCAGTAGGTAGTGTTCAAAATGTTTTAGTTTCATTTATTACGTGTAAAATATGTCACCAGTACAGAAATATTAAGGTAAATTCCAGATTCGAAATGTTAACAATCTAATTAGCTTTTAAATGGTTGCGTATATTGGATCTCCCACTCGAATTACTCCATGTTTGTCAGCTGCAAGATGCACTCCGAATACGGGAGAGTCTCCTTCCAGTTTTCGATCAGCTGGATCAGTCATCTGTTTGTACCTGAAATAGCAATCATGATGTAATTATATGCAATCGAGGTTTAGGTAAAGTGCAGCATATACGTGTACATGTAACATACATTATTCAATTGCGCTTTAGTTTAACGGAGCTTTATATTTGTGTAAATATACGAATACTTACGATTTCAAAGTTTTAAGAGGCTCAATGCCATCTTTAATTCCAGTTTCTGGATCAATGGTGGTCAGGACACACCTATAATAATTTACGAACGTACAGCATATATTATACTTAAAATACATTTTCTATTAACGTTTCCAACCCAAGAAATCCATCCTTTGTGATCAATTATTTTAGTAAATCTTGTTCAATTCGAATGTTTTATTTTACCAACATCTGTCATCATTTATTGGGGAATTGATGGAGTTTTCGATTGTAGAGGCAAGTCAAATTACCTTCGAAAGTGATCGTTTTCTTAAATCTTAGTACTTTTTAGGTTTTTTGTTGTTGTAATGGTTAATGAGCTCGTATATTTTGCATATATGATAGTCACCTGTTGCACGGCTTCACATTACGGAAAGAGGCATCACCAAATTTGATGCACTTAAATGTTTCCTGTAATTAGACGATATTTTCAAATTTAATAGATGTTATTCATTAGATTTCTACTCGGTTGGAGGTGTTTAGAGCTTTCCAATGACCTCGTCATATGCCTTGCATCCTTCAATGGCAAAATTTGGCCGGAAATTGTGAATGGAGATCTTTTTCTGCAGCCTGGAATTCAAATCTTCGACAGATGCTTCAGATAGCAGCATGTAAGGGGTCAGATCAGCAAAAATTGACTAAAGAATCACACCATTTAGAGCAGACAATTTTCATCATAGACATTTGTTTCGTCCATTTTTACATACGTTATCCGTTTTTTTGAATCTGGCCCAGTGATCGGTATCTCTTGGCTGTCGAGTGCTCACTTCGTGTGGAAAGTGCACCAGTTTCAAATCTGGTTTCTCCAAGAAGTCACTGAGCCATTTTGAAGCTTCACTTCCACAATTGAATCCGATCATATTCTCTCCCCAAATTCTACGAAATTTAAAAATTCATTTCACTCATCTTGATAATTTTTATTTTCAGTTTAGGTCAACTCTTACAGATACTTACGTGACCGCAACAGGTGACCCAGCTGTGTCACTGTCCGGAGTTTCCTTGTATTTCTCCTTATTGACCGGTGGCTTGGCAACTTTCAAAGTTGGCATGTTGGGGGCGTCCAGCCAAAGTTCATCCCCATGAATGCTAGGTCCAATGAGGAGCATCGAAGGTTCTTGTCTGGCTGTTATGAAATGACCATTTTTTTTCACAATAAGGAATTCCCTGCAATGGTATTGAATTAACGAGTTATTACGATACAGCATTGTAATTTAATTTCTGAAACTATGTCTTATTCACCTGTCTCTGATTGTTCCAGACGTACATATAACTCCAAGTTTAGTGCACTTGGCCTCCTGAACGGAAATTCGCCTACAGGACTTCACTGGGTAAATATATATTCCCGATACTCTTCCAACAAGCTGAAATTTCGCGTAAGTTCGTTTCCACCAGCAATATCCTAGGGCCGCCATTCCTCCCACGGTCCCCGCAATAAGAATGCCTTTGCCAATTGACCCCAAATTTGATACCTCTTGGGTTACGACCATCTTGACAGACTCGTGAAGCACCCTGTAATGATAGTTGATTCAAGCGGCTATCGAGACAGCTGCAATTACTTTAGGACATCGCATTTTATCTTAAATCGAAAGTAGGGATTTTTGAAAATTTTGGCTACTTAGGATTTCACATCAGATATATAGCAAGGTTGTTAAGCGTCTTTGCACCTTTAATATTGATTTTAATATTTACTGAACACAATGTAATGTATGGTTTCATGGAAATGTTGTATGACGTACATGTACGTGTATAGGTAGCCAATTTTGCTATCAAAATACAGTACGATCATATAACTACATTTGGCTTTCAGCCAGTTGAATACGTACAAGTACTTGTAAAATAATCTCACAAAAGTTTGTGCATCACGGGCCACATGCAATTTATCGATATGTAGTGTCGTAAATTTATTGAACAGGTTCTCGTGTTTACTTAACTCAAACGCTGATGACGTACTCCGTTATTAATGATTTTCAATTCAAAATTGTTAATTGGCGCTAAAAGCATTTTAAATTAAGTTCAGTTAAGTATAATACGCAGATCAGTACCACAAGGTTGAAGTGACAGAATCTAATGAACATTCATTACGAAATTATTATAATTTAGTAAAATTTATAAAATAGAATGCTGTGAAATATTTGCCGATAGAGAAAGAGCAATTTCAATATTTATACATCTTTATTAGCCTTTAATTTTGAAAATAATGTTATTTGGAGACATTCAAATACCAGCATGTCATCATTTACATGTATCGTGATTCTGAAGCTGTCAGCATTTGTCATTTCCAGACTATCCTCATTGCTGTTTTCATTGACCAAGCAACTTTTTAGATCAGAAGAGATGAATAGGGAAATTTCACAACGCCCCCTCACATAACTATTTTAATTGCTTCAGCTAAAACATGGAGGGACAGAAGTAAGAGAATAGCTGTAATCTTTACAGCTCCAAAGAATAGGGGCAGGTGTTCAAATCCTATACCAATGGACCGTATATTAATAATTGCAGTGATAAAATTAATTGCACCTAAGATGGACGCTTATGCTTCATTCACACATGTAATTTTTGCCCACGTACGGAGATAATTTTTTTCTTCTTATGGAGGTTTTTGCCCAAATTTGCCCAAGGTTTTACCTACATAAAATGAAAAAAATTTCTTCCGTACGTGGGCAAAAATTACAAGTGTGAATGAAGCATTATCCTACAATATACAGGGTACATGTAGGCCTATACAATTTTCACGATCTCCTCCAGTATTTTTTGTTTGATAATGCCATACATTGTATAGAAATGCAATGACATTTCAATCCATTTATTAGTAGAATATTGTAATATATTCCGGTTAGGCTACAAGCGCTCTTCTTGTACAGCGTACACATCTACAAATGCACCATTTCTACTGTACTAAACACATAAAAAATGCATTACTGGATTGCTAAGCTCTACTGAAGGCCCATGAAGGGGAGCTTTCACTTGAGACAAGACAAAATCGATTCTGGTCAAGGTTAAATCGGATATCAGCTATAGAAACGTCGTATGATGTTAGGTTGCACATGCACTCAAACAACGCATAAAATGATAAGAATTCAGTGAATTTCACCTTAAAATATGCACCGCACTCGCGTCTGGTTATCCAATATTGGGCGCAATTATTCTCGAAATCAACTTTTCGTATCTGTCGTTTTCTATAGCGACTGTGATGACCTCGACTGTCGTGTTATCCCACACACTAATGCTTTGGAGCTGCTAGCAATGAATGATGCTGATTGCCCAGAAAAATGGTGCAACGTTCAGCCAATCTGCTGTCACCATCATTTTGGCTGTCAGTCAGACTTTAAACTAGAATTCCTAGAATAATAACAATAATTAGTTTTGAATAACTGACAAGGAGCAATTTATCGGGCTCGTCATTCAATTAATTTTGACGCACAGTGAATTTGATGACCAAATAAACTGTGCTGAGAAGTCATAAAAAGCAAAATTGTCTTGCTTTTTTTTTTCGGCCGAACACCAACCAGATGTTTTGCAGCATAGCGCCAGCTTGAGAATTGAACGCTAAAAAACGGTACTTATAACGGGATTTTTTTATTTTGAAAGTTATTTTTGGAAAGTTATATGCCATTGCAGTTACATACAGTATGTATGTTCCCTTGCATTTCAGTAACTAAGTTTTAATTTTTTTTTGATTTGTTGAAAGTTCGCATAATCTTCAAATTGAATTGTAAAATCCGTGAAGTCTAGTTCGTATGTTTCTAGGTTTTTATGTTTTTGTTGCCAAAATTTTAAATTTGGATGCGGTGAAAATTTGCAACATTTCAAATTTGAATTTCAACACGCGCGCTGTCTAGTGCAGTTGTCGCCAGATGGCGTTGCTTAACGGCTGTGCTGGTGAATGTTGGGATTTTTCCAACGAAATTTCTAGAAATGTGTCGTACTTTTTGCATCACTTTTCTGCGTAGTTGTTGTCATCGTGTTTACTAAGATACCCTTGGGTGCATCTGTAAAACTACTTCTGTCAAACATTGGGTAAATTGAGTGTTTCTTTCAGTTAGTATAATTAGTATGATGGTTTAATTTGTATTGTCTATAGTTTGTCCTCTGCAAAATCTGTGATTTGTTTCACATTGTTTTCACAGGTGAATCCATCATGATGTTGGCAGCTCGAGTAACCTGCTTGCCGTTAAGCGGCTTTTTGAAATGTGGCATTAGTAATTCTGCCACAAAACTTCACGTGAACATCGCACACCCCTCGAAATTAAATATTGCTTTTCGTGTACAATGCTATGCTAACGATGCAAGAGGAGCTTTCCGACAAGCAGCACGACGTAGAACGTTAAAAGAAATGGCAATGTCTCCTGCAACTGACACAGGTACTTTAACAATCATGCACACCTACATGTATTGCTAGTTCAGATCTGGTGAATAATTTAGGTTAGATTTGGTTAGAGGTGCATTAGGTTTGAGACGAATTTCATTTTGACATCGAGTGAATGGCAACGTCTTATCAACTTTTGTTTCATTCCTACTGTATTGATTTCGTTGATTGTAGCTTTCACGCTTGGCAAGGGTGCTCTGCTGGGAGCATCAGCTCTGGGAATTGGCGCCTTGTGTTATTATGGTGTGGGGCTTTCAAAGGAAGTTGGAGCACTGGATAGATCAATGTAAGTGCAGGTCTATCTACATCATGGTTTCATTGCAACGTTATCTAGAGAACTTTACAGTATGCTCTTTCATTTAGGTTGTGGCCCCAATATGTGAAAGATCGCATTAAAAGCACTTATATGTATTTTGCTGGAAGTATTGCTCTCACCGCTATGTCTGCTGTGGCTGTCAGTCGCTCGCCAGCATTATTGAATATCATGATGAAGAATTCAATGCTGGTATGTAATCGGATAAATATGCCCATTGATGCCATATACTTCCTTATTTTGTGCAGACGTTAACGCTTCTGCTTGGTCTGTATTGTTAGGCGCAAATTTGACTGTTTAATCTGTATAATTTAGGCAATTGGAGTCACGATAGTGGCAATGATTGGTAGTGGAATGGTTGTTAGGTCGATGCCGTATACAGGAAGCTTTGGATCTAAACACATTGCTTGGATGGTTCACAGTGGTATCATCGGTGCTGTTGTTGCTCCCCTGTGCCTTTTGGGGGGACCAATAATGTTACGAGCAGCATGGTATACAGCAGGTGTTGTAGCGGGTAAGTCGCGAAATTTCAGTAGGCTATTGACGATCTCCGACAAGTCCAACAAACTGCGTTTTTAGTTTCATGATCAATCAATTTAGGATTCAGTTTCTTCTAATTTATAAAGGCTTGTCAACAGTAGCAGCCTGTGCACCCAGTGAAAAGTTCTTGACAATGGGTGGCCCTTTGGCAATTGGCTTGGGTGTGGTCTTTGCCTCCTCATTAGGTATTTGATTTTACAACTGAAATGGATGCCTTTTGATTTTTTTGTGATATGACAGAATATTATTTGTAACCTTCACATTTTAGGTAGCATGTTTTTGCCTCCAACAACTGCGCTAGGTGCTGGGTTGTACTCCATTAGCCTCTATGGTGGTCTGATTCTTTTTGCCGGACTTTTGTTGTACGACACACAGCGGATTGTCAAGAATGCAGAAAACCATCCCCAGTATGCAGTTCGCCCTTACGACCCAATTAACATGTAGGTTTAAGGGTACATATTCTGCCTAATATTAAGTTGTAGAAGAGATTTTAATATGGAAATTTGTTTGCAGGTCGATATCTATTTATCTTGATACTATCAACATTTTCATAAGGATTGCTACTATTTTGGCTGGAGGAGGTGGAAGGCGAAAATGAGTAAAGATGTCTCTGGTAAATGCTCCTAAAGAGTGACTAGTACAGGTCAGAATTGTTTATATTTAACTATTATTTGTGGGACTCGGTGCTGTAGCTTCCCCTACTGCCTTTGTTCGCCCTATTCTAGGTCAGATTTCTTCATATTGTAGATATCTGATATAGATTAAAATAAAAAATGAAAATGAGCAAAATGTATTCTGATAAATATAGAATGCTTATCAACTTCTGTGGTTACAAAACTACAAAAAAAGTTAGCAGAGCAATAGCGAACAGTCGATGATTAGGCTGATGACTGAAGAAGCTTGCCAGTTTAATCAGAAAAGCAGTTCATTGGGTCTTTATCAAGGAATCGATGGTCTTTTCCAGTGAATTTAGTTTTTCCTCGATTTCTAGCCATTGTCTTTGGCGTTTCGTTTCTTCCTTTTCTGGTGTATTTCCCAGTCCAGTCATGAGTTTAAACTTAAGTTTTATGAAGTTTAGAATCTCATATTCGTTTTTCATGTGATGTAGCTCATTCCGTGCTGCCCGAAAGCTCAAAATGATTAAGGCGCTAAAAATGTTCATGAAACAAAACTCCACGATGAATATGAAACTCGTAAATAGAATGCCTCCTAATACAGGATTGATATCTGTATAGGGTTCAGATAACAGATAACCTGCAGAAAACATCACAAAGTGCAAAATGGACCTTGGAAATGTCCGAAAATCTGAATGATAAGGTGAAAAGAGTAGATAGCAACTGTGAATGAAAGCAAGTAACGCCACAAACGTGATGGCCGTTAAATCAAAGAGTGATTTAGAAGAGCATTTCAGTGTAATCAAGAACGAATACATATGCCGATTGAACGTTAACAATTTCCATAACTTTAGCATCGTCAAGCAAATTATGATTGCGAAAGTATAAATGCACACTTTGTCCCACAGTACAATCGAATAGAATTGAATGAAAGTATTTCTCTTCTGACTATGGATTTTTTGAACTAAAATCGTAATTAACATGTAGTAAATAATGTAAAATGTAAATAACATGAAGCACAAAAGTAAAATCGCCAATTCCAACAGGTTCCATAAATTGCGAAAATAAGTCAATTTCTGAGCATAAACCTTCATGCCCTCGTTAATCGAAAATGCAAGTAATAGAATAATTAATATTAAGCTGGAAATTATTAAAGTTGAATCGATACTTTGAACGTAACCGATTGGGCGGAACGTCCAGGATGAATAACGAGGAGTTATAATTCCAGTAGAGGGCTTCTCGAACATTATAGTAACTACGCTGAAGTAATTTGAGTGTACATTATAAATGGTAAATTCACAAAAGGCGGCACTGGTATACTTGTCGATCCACTGTTGCAACGATAGATAATTCAGGGTCATCCGAGAGTTTCTTAGCGTTCTTCCTAAATCTGCCACAAAGCCGGCATTAGCTGGGTAACTTCCTTGGTCCCCTATCAAAATTTAAAAAACTTGCTTAATTTGGAGAAAGCTCGACTTATCATAATATGCTCTAAGCACTACGTAGCATTGCATGAAGTTAGGTTTTGTTAAAAAAAATTGTCACCAAAATTCATTCTTGTGGTATTCTTTATCATTTCAATGCTTGTGAGCTGATTAGCAAAAGTGTCACATAGAGAATTTGTGACTGTACCAGTGAATTTTTCTGCCCAAATAGGTTCATTTGTTTTATAAATCCATGGAGAATGAGATTCATGAGGAAGGTTATTCAAAGGCATCCATCGTGCGCCATATGCACCATTGTCATCGTTTGCCTTGCTGTATATAGCGGCACATGAATTATTTGAGGAATGGAACACCTTGGGTATCTGGCAGGAATCTAAAAGATATTAGAATGCATGAGCAAAAAGAGTAGGTCCTCACTGTAAGCTTCGTACATTACATGTACAGGGGATCTCAAGATACGTGTGATAATGTGATTACATGGGTGAATATTAGCTCCTGATTAGAACCTATAAAGTTAATTTCTCAGGCTCATTAAAACCATTCACCTTTTTTCACTCTGACTTGACGAAGTCTTGCAACCCCTAATAGAACGTGCATGTTGTCTGCTGATATCATAGACTTATCCCTGTGCAAGTTGTCTTTGTACCATCCACTCTGATGCAAGTTTGGCAAAACTGTCTCATTTAAATAACCATACAAGCTGGCTATGTTAGAGACCTGTGCAACATAATCAAATATGCGTTTGGCTGAAATTTGACTAATATGCTGAAAACGAGAATAACTTGCTTCCAAGCAAAATGCAAGAGTACAAACTTGTTTTAGATCGTAAGCGTAGGGAGAGTCACTATATTCATTGCTGACGAACATCTTTCTTATAGCATACGTTTCTTGAAACGAATTTGAGCTTTTTATTTGTGAGACAACTGTCCATAAACTAGTAAAAAATAGGCAAAATCCCACAATGTCCAATATGCGGGAAGCAGTTCGCTTCTCTACGTAGAAACGTTGTTTTAATGCCTGCAAAATGAAATGTCATTAACAATTTTTATAAATTAAAAAAACACGACTGAGACTGATTGTTAGGAAATTTAAACTTACCTCAACTCTGATTGTTTGCAGAGGAAAGTAGAAACGTGGTTTTATTGTTTTAAAATTAGCTTCTGTTCTCGAGGGTTGAGTCAGTCCTACTGTGCTAGCCATACTTGGGATTTCGTTTTCTTCAACCGTTTCTTTTTTTAACACCTTCAAGAAAGTCTCAAAAACGTCTCAGAAAGACAATTATGTATCGAGGTGTACCGGTAGTTAGTTTTTTCTCTAGTCTTACATTTCCAATGATCAGTACCGCAGATGCCGTCAGAATTATTATAAGTGGATCCTGTAGGCAGGTTCCATGGAAGGATGACACACAAATGGACACAAGCCATTCTAAGCTTCTCACTCGTCCAAAACGTAATCCGTAAAGTACTATCAAATACGTGGATATCAAGCATGTGGCAATAAGCAGTGTCCATGCCAGATAAGTGCACGAATGTGGCAGCATGAAATTCCTTCTTTTGGAGATGCTTGTGTTTTTTGACACATCAGGTTTCTCGTTTACAGGTTGCTCGTTAATGGCAGTTGCGCTAGCCCCGCTATCTCGGCGCTGTTGTAGCGATGTCTCTGTGCCGGGTTTACGAGTTAATACAATGTCAAATTCTGGTATTCCATTTGCATATATTGTGTAGCATTTTTCCGGCCATTCGTTTACGGTTTCCCTCGAGTCTTTGCTGGTGCTAGCAATTGGTTCCTGGTTGCCAGCGGTTTGTGTCTCTTTCAATGAAACGTGAAAACTGTCTTCCACTGGGACACGTTGCATGCCTGATTTTCTAAACGCAAAAGGTTTTTAATGACTTCTGCAACACGTAATGCAAATCAAACTGAAAATGTGCGAGATGCCTTACTTGAAAATTGTTATTATAACCAGCATAATGGGAACTATGATCACACTGGCTTCGATGCCGATGATGATTTGTCGGAAAGATAATGTGAATTCACCCACTTCTATTTGGGCGCTGGCGTCTTCTCTAGGAATGCCGTAAAACATCAAGCTCGCCAACATGCTCAGCAGTTGAGCGCAAAGTAGACAACTTAGCCTTTGCAAGCAAGTGAAGTTGCTGTTGGCAGGTCTGAAATCAGAAATGGATAGGACTGCATGTCTTCGGCATCGCTTAAAAATCTTTGCCGGCGTTGTACCTGCGCAATATGCTATACAGCAGATGTCTGTCGCAAAATTCCCTCGCAATTTCTTCACTGTATACTCGTGATCCTTTTCTTAGACTGTTCTCAGTTGGGAAAAAATGGAAAACTGACTGGTTTTTTATTTGGTTGACAGTCAACCACTGGTATATGGCAAAATGCCACTTTTGGTTATCTTGCACATCCTGGACGGTCACTTTTCTTAAATACCTAAAGGTATACTAGATTCAGCGATAGCCGTGTTGCAAATGCTGTGACAGGTTTACGTGCTAACTGCAGCTTTTGTGTACCATTGGGGTCTTACGCCGTGGAAATCATGAAAAATGATTAACTTGTTTAAATTTCCTAAAGAGTTCTTAGTCGCCAGCATAAATGCATCATTGTCGCCCTGCTGCAGTGTTTGCATTTTATTTTGTCCGAGGACGTGAACGTCACTCGTTCCCTTGTCTCCTTCTAATTGAATGGCAACGTGTGCCGTGGTTCCAGAATGGTGTTGAAATCCAGTGGAAACTATGACTAAGTAGAAATATCTATGCAGTGGGGCGTTATCTTCGAGCATTATGATGCCCTTCTAAAATAGTTAATGCAAATTAAGATAAAATTGTAAGATTTTGTCAATCAATAAATTTAATTGGAACGGTATGTTACGTGTTTCATTCTCCGATCCTGCTTCGTAGCAATCGGTATCAGCATTATGTATACAAGAATGACAGCTGCGAGAACAATAAGCATAACTGGGTTGTCCAGCACTTTCAAAAACAAGTGAATGTCGTTGAATGGATCGATTTTATTAGGGGCCACCAAAAAGCTGGCCCCAAAGAGAGACAAATGGGAGCACTGGCAGTGAAGATAGGATGATGTTGACAACGAGCCCACCTAAAAATAAAAAAAAATGTAATAGCATCTGGACAATTGCAAGAAATGTTGAGGGAACTGTTTAGTTTTATTTTGGTATTCTTTTTTTGAATAATAATGTCATTGTACCGTGCAGCCATCAGTTGTCCACGTGTTAGAATCTTTATCCCAGTAAACGCATCTGCCTCCTAATATTCGAATTGTGTATGTAATGTTCGTGTTCTTTGTCTCGTAACAATACATATTTTCAACTGGGAGAATTCCCACGTAGAAAACTTCTGATTCTCGAGTTTTATTCTCTTCCAGTGGAAATATCAAGGTGTATGAATTTTCCATTTGCGATGAATTCTGCGGTGGGGACAACCCCGCGCCAATCTTTTTCAATTTTGGTATGGTGTGATTTTGGTTGAAATGGTTAAAATTTGGTCTTTCCTCTCGTGTTATAACTATCTGCATGGGAAAAAAATATTACCATAGTTAAATTTGAATTCTAGCTTTGAATTGGAAACCATGATTATTGACATGCCGAGACAAACTACTGCTACCTGTAGTGAACAGTTATCTTCAGGAATTATTTCCAAGATGATGGTGTCGTTTGTTGAAGTATAAAATTTGTGCACTCTAATGTCGAGTTCGGTGGTGTTTTTAGAGCTTGTGAACGGCACTGAGTCGTTGATGAAGTCCCCTTCAACGTCTTGAAATGAATATAGCTTATAATAATTTCATCAAAAAAAATTGTTATGCCAAATATTTCAAAACAGCATGAAGTCCGTTAGTACCTTCCCTTTTAAAGAAAATGTTGACGGTTTCTTTGACATTAAGAGTTCCAGCCTGGTCCGAATTTAGTAATGAGATGTTGATGACTGGGGAATTTAAATAAACTGAGGAGGGCTGAGTAGCTAGTGGGTTCAGTTTGCTCTGCAAAATCTTTGGGACATTGATAATTGCATTAGTACTGTATGATGGTTGTGATGAAACAGATGGCAGTATTAATTCCGAAAAATACCTCCACGTTTGTCGTGCTGTTTTTATAAGTTTGGAATGTGCTCTCATCTGGGGTTAGAATAACGAAGCTGCTTTCTTCGATTTTACCAATAGGTCTATACCAAAGGTCTTCGTATTTTTGACGAGTGGTCCAAATCGTCATTCGATTGCCTGGCATTATGTTTTCTTCTTCACCGGTCAAAGATTCATTTAAAATCTCGTTCGTAATGTCTTCAATTATTTTGAATAGCTTAGCCGTTATATTTAACTCCTTATTTGCGAGAGAAAAAATTATATTTTTATTGTTTCTTTTTTCGATTTTCCAGTAGATGGAATTTTCGATAAGCAACTCACATACGCAGTTCCTTTTATAGTATCAGCAGCTATCTCTGACTCTTGTATATCATATTCCTCAAAATAAGACCTGTCTTCATAATCGGATGGTTCAGTTATTTGCCAGAACGATTCTTTGGGGGTTTCCTCCACCCGTGTAGATACTAGATTGCTGATCGCTCGCAGAGCGGATCTGTTAGAAATAAAACCTGAAATTGTCTTGCTTATTCCGTAAGATTATTTTTTTTCTATACATCTGGATATTTTCTCAAATATAATTTTCATTTCAAAATGAAATTTCACCATTTTCTTCATAGTAGCCTATGGTATTCAGGTTAATGTTTGGGACTATAGGCTATACATATACAAACATAACTTTATTAATTTGATTGCACCTACTTGTTAATCTCCCATGTTTGTGAACTTGTGGTTTCATCAGCCATGTCTTTCTTCAAAGATAACTCGAGATTTTCGAGAAATTCTACTGCGTTATTCTGAAGATGCCAAAATATTAACACCAATATTATGTAGGTATTTGCCTTCATATTGATGTTTGAAATATGTTTTGACTCCAGTTTTACTTGTTCTTCTTCGTTCATCTCGGGTTTTGTTGTGTTTAGTAATTGCTCCAGTACACTGCAGGCTTTCTTAATTGATGCCAAGTTCATTATTGGCGACTGTATCAAAATTTTTGTCAAATCCAAGCGAATTTTCTGTCAAAGAGGGAGGAGCCTGATAATCAAATGTAAAGGCAACCTAATGTCACTTCTATATCTGGTTAAGCCATGCATACCTTTGTGTCAACTTCAGTCACTTTGGCGGAATTGATCTCAAAATCTAATGCATCTGCGAGGACAGAAGCGAGTTGAACACCTCCTGTTATTAACAAAAAATTATCCTTTTAACATAACTCTGAAGAGAGGGGTTTCCAGTGCAGTGATTTATTTAATGCAAATAAGTAAATTTACCGGAAATGTCTCCCAAGGCTTCCTGCAAAAGAATTGTATTGTCCACTATTCTAGTGTCTGAAATCATTGTGGCCAATAAACTCATTGTTGCAAGCGGCGTGCCGAGTGCATAAGAAAGGGGATAGATCTGGAATTCATGAACAGAATTAATGTCAGATCATGTGTAGAGCTTTTTGCTATACGTTCGCAAGTCGTGAATGTGTCTTACAGTCACACTGAGTTCATATTCGATGGAGGCCAAATAAGCATCAGCCACCAGAACTTTCAGTTTGCTAATATAACCAAGTTCTGGGTTGCCTGTTGACAGTGTCGTGTTCTCCACTTTCGGGTCTCTGGATTGCAGGATCAAAATGTCTGTTTCCAATAAAGCGAAAAAATGGCTAGGACATTGATCAATTTTTACCCAATTGCTAATCTGCATGTGCCAACCTTGTTTAATTTCTTCGTTTCGCTGATAAAATTCGTACGACAGCGGTATGTCTTCATCTTCAAATCCAGTGCACTCTATAGAAAAGACATCCAGAAGGCTAACTCCTACGCTCGGCTTTACTGAACATGTTCCGGGCTTAGGTGCTTCGTTAAATTTCATCTGAAAAGTTGCAAATCCCCTTTCTTCATATTCGTCGCTTGTCACTATTGAGAGTGAATCACGATCGCATTTTAATATACAAAGTATTACGCAGAAATTTATTTGGATGACAAAAATTGCAGATCTCGAATTGGTATACCAGTGACCATAAATATGTATTTTTGGTCCCTTTGTAAAACCCCTTTGCGTATACAAAGGGTTGGGCCGGAAGGCTTCATGCACATTTGGTTAGATAGGTCTATCGGGACACTTTCGTCAAACTCTGTTCCTTGTCTTACTGCCCACACAAACGTGGCATTCGAAGTGTCGTTGAATTCTGGCCAAGTAGCAGTCAATGCTGTTTTCTCCAAAGGATTTGCTTTTTTGGCGCAGTTTTTAAGGCACCTGTTAAAAGGCAATATGAATTTATCGAAAGACTTTTGGTACAGTAAAATGATAGCCTGTAAATTTCACATGCCTAATTGAAATAGGAGGAGGCCCTGCAAAAGTGACGAGCAGTTCTTGTCGGTCAATTCCAACTGCTTGTTCATCATTTGAGCTTTTCACTTTAACCTCTATGACATAGTCTTCTCCCATCTGCAGGCTATCCTTTGGAATCTTTAATCGGCTCTCTGCATTGATTAAAATGTGAATCCTTGCTTGCCTCGTGACTGTTTCGTAAGACGTTTCATTTACCTGTAGAGTTTAGTGCAAACTTGGATCCTAAGCAAAATCCGTTGTCGTCTTGGGGATCGAGCTCTTCATTTTGCGTTTTCCTCCAACAGAACCAGTGAAATCTAAAAAACGTTTTTATAGGAAGTTATTTGTGGCAGTTCGCATGCACTGTTATGCCAGCTTGACAAATTTGAGATTTTCAATCTAACCTAACCAAAACTAAGCAAAATACGTAAATAATTATTATTTAGCTGCCCCTGAGAGGGGCAATCACTGCTAGCATACGAGTTATTAGGAGAAAATCGCTTTAGAGGGCGGCGGGGCAGCAGTAGGGCTTATTTAACATTTAGACCACTGTATTTGCTTTAATTTTTTCTGCAGATCAGTAGTTTTATGGAAGCTTTAGTTGCTTTACGTTAGAATTTGGTTTGTATGATCTTCGTCTGGATTGTATGACAGTGATGCGTCGATGATGGTATCTTCATCGCCTTGTACAGCACGGCTGTTTCCTCCCTTTATAATCGCCACGACATCTGACATGGTAATATCGATGAAGCCCTAAAATTTATGAGGATGTGCTAAAATTTACTTTTTCTCGCAGCAAAAGGTGTTTAAGCGTTCGAAAGATTTCATAAACCTACCTGAACATTTCCAGCGGCTATATCGTCATTCCTGGTGATCACTTCTACCTCTAAAATCAACTTAATGAGTCCGTAAGGCAGTTTTTGTCTCGGAATACTCAGATAGCTAAGATTGGTTTTAGTGAAAGCTGCAAGCTCTATTTCCAAGTTTGTTTCGGTGCCGTTATCAGATACCGTAACGTGGAAGGCTTTCCACTCGTTATAAATTCCCTTAATGACGGCACATTCTTTTGGGATGTTGGTGAATGATGTTATAAGTGCACTTTCCTTCTTTTGAAAAGTGATGATTTCTCCTTGTGCTGGTCTCAGGTTTTGTAACGTAATGTGTGGAATGCAACGGTATGTATGCCGAATTACTTCCGATTGGAAGTCAATCCTCTGACTGAACAGGTATCTGTTGTACACCATGACGCTTCCATTAAATTGGCCAGGCATTGCGTACTTGTACGTGAAGGTAGCAACATATACAGGCCCTAAAAATGAAGTTAAAATAATACCTATGTTAATTTCCTCTATGACACTTTTTTGATACTTTGCCTTTTTATCAACTATCTTACATGCAATTTTACTCGTGCTCGTATGTTCTCAGAAATATATAATGCAATCACATGTATACCTGATGGTAAACTAGGGGGTATTGTTTGATGAACTTTGAAGACAAACTTCATAGACGTCGTGTTAAAGATTTCTCCATCTCCCATATTCCAAATAAAGCGGGGAGTTGGGATTCCCGGATGTTCCGTTGCATACACGATAAATTCCAAAGGCTCTTTCGTGTAGTAGGGTGTCTTTGGAAATACAAAGTGAAACTCTGGAATTTTCACTGAAATGGCAGTGTATGTACTGGTGAGAATCAGGGAAGTGTTATTAGTGTCTACTGAAAAGGCGATAAAATTTGTGGCCAGATCTTACGTAATTCACAATTCCTTCCTAAAGGCCCCTTTGGACAAATGCATTGATAACCCTTGAACTTTGGTAAGCAAGTACCACCATTGATACAGGGCTGAGATATGCAATAGTTTACGTGCTGGTTGCAGTCGTTGCCTCGGTAGCCCTCTTCGCATTTACAGTCCCATTCGTATCGCTTCACCTGCACGCATTTTCCGTGCTTTAATTTACTTTGGCATGTGTATGAACCAATGGCGTTAATGCATTCTGCTTGTTTTAATGGGCAAGGTGATTTCTCTACGCATTCGTCTTGATCGATGCAACACGTTGTGGAATTGCGGCAAAACTTGTATTTGCTAGGAGAGTCATGTTTGTACCCTTCAAAGCAAATGCATTCCTGTAGAGCCATGTCAACGCCTTGAGGACATGAGTTTGCTTTTGCTGTAAAGTAATTTTTAGATTTTGTGTAAATTGTATATATGCCGAATAATGAAGCATCGATTGGATTTTAACGTAGACTTCCAGATGCATATTTTGATATTTTACCCAGATGATGCTTTGCGGATCCTTGTATTGCGCTGGCATTGTCAGATATCATGAGATCGTCAAGTAAAAAATCGACTGCGCAGCCATTGGTGCCTGTGTTAGAACTCCGAAAGCTAATTTCAAATTTTCTCTGTTGCTGAATCTGAAATCTGGCTCCTTGGAACCTTTGAAAAAATTAAATAGATAATATTTTCCTGCACGACCTTCATTTTACAATAGTTGAATTAAATGAATCCGAAAATATGTACTTTTGAAATGGTAATCGTTTTGTATTAACGAAAACTTCAAAATTGCTGTCTTTCTCGATATTCAGAATGATGTATTGCCATGAATTAACTTGGAAGTCACCAGTTTTATAGATATATGTATAGGCCAGTGTGCCATTTCCTTTTTGTATCAGTGATGCTTTCAAAGTGCCAGTCATACCAGATTGCACCTCAAAACTAAAATATAACGAGATTAGATAAAACACGTGTTTCATCAATGATTCTGAAGAGTCAGGCTCGGATGTCTCGTACTAAAAGAACCAATCATAGTTGGTTTGTGGCCAGAGATTTCCATTGGCCAATATTATTGTTGAACCCATCGTTAAATAGATGACACGGCCGATGAATATCCAAAAGGAAATGCTCATGACATCCGTAGTATGCCATTTCGTTTCCATGTCCTTTATGCTGGAAATAATTTTGTTAAATACAGGAGTAATAAATACTTGGATAAAGGTGTTAGAAATATTAATTGTAGCGTAATTTCAGTTAAATATAATAAAACTTTCTACCTTTTTGCATTAATTTGTAAAATGTTGCACGCATTTCGACTGGCCTTCAGTTGTAATGATGTACCATTAAAACCTGATATGAGCCTGTCGTAATTGCCAGGATTGGGTAATATTTCCCATTTTAATGATTTGTTCGCACTTAATCCTTTCGTTAATTGGGCATTACTAGCATTGGCAAGATCAGTATCAAAGCCAATATAATCCACAAATCCCTCTACTGTATTTTGATAGAAATATGCTGCCTGAAAATAAACTGAAAGGAAAAACAAACTAGGATTTTGGAAACTCCACAACTTGGCGTCACACTGTAAAGTCTCGTTAGTTTCTTCAAATATGGAGTATGTCTTTTTAATTAAAATGAGGTTTTAATATCAATTTTCAACAACAAATTACATGTATTGTGGCTATAATCAAAACTCTTTCTTACCGAATAAGTAAAGTAGATCTTTATTATTGGCCATGTTTAATTTCGACATATTCTTGTTATGGAATTGGAACATGTTAATTGAATATAAGCATGCAAAAGTTCTAATCAAATAAGTCTTGCATGTGCTGAATGCATGTCACCGGGTCAAATTATATTTTAGAATCATTATATTAAATTATAGCCTTCTAGATAAACCATCTGGGGGCGATGATTACACATATTTGATCAAATAATATTAAATATTAAAATAACATTCTTGCTTGATTTTATTAACTAGGGAGATTGGCTCGAATTGCACTTCTTGGTAAATTTTATAACTTTGGAGCTTGGCTGTGTACCAACAAGTCATTTAACCCTTTCCAGGCGGTTTCGACCTGTAAAATTGCACATAAAACGTAAAATCAATTTTCCCAACATTTATGGTAATAAACTTCTATGAATTAGTGGATGGCCAAACAAAGAAAATTACCTGTTTCTGAGTGAATTCGGGTTCCCAGTAGGAACTGAATACTACGTTGGCTCGGGAAATCTTTTCTTCATTCCCCCACTGACGAGCAATTCTCTGTTTAGCCTGGTTTTCTTCAATGCCATCCCTCTCTAGGATGCGCTTGAGAGCCTAATGAATGTTGTGAGTTTCAGAATTTCAGGAAAATTTGTTTATTGTTTGAGCGCATGAATATTGTGCATCAGCGCAAACTTTGTCAAATTAACGTACCTCCTTTTCTGGAATAATTGACACCCAAACTTCGTGGACTAAATCATCCCACCCAGCTTCCAGCAATACAGCAGCATCCACAATGACAATTTTGGCACCATTTTTACTATGAAGTTGAATTTGTTCGATTAGCAGGCGCCGAATTTCTGGCCAAACAATCCTGTTTAACTCTTGCAATTTGTCCTATAGTATATACAGAACTTTGTTGTTAACATTACTAGTCTGTAATCTAGAAAATCATACTCTGAAGAAAAACGTTTACCTGGTTGGCAAAAACTATGCGACCAAGCGCCCTGCGATTTATCGTCCCATCTGCACTAACAACGTCGCGACCAAAATGGGAAATAAGCTGATGATAAGAAGTAGTATTGATCGAGTACGACTGATGTCCGAGTTGGTCACAGTCTACAACAGCAGCTCCGAGGTTTTTCAATCGCTTTGTAATTGAGCTTTTCCCACTGGCGATACCTCCCGTTAAGCCAATCACATAGGGAGATTGGGCCAGATGTGGTTTTTCCTAATTTTTTAAAATTTGAAATTATTACCAGATGGAAATGTCACGTGATTATTTAATGTAATATGCAGGTGTATGTAATTACAATTAAGGACTTTGTGCGTCGGACTCCTAAACTTCTTATTCTGAAAGACGAGGAACTGATTTTGCTGTCTTCGTGACTATCATGCTCCTCATCGACCATCACGTCGATGCAGTGGACATCGAGGATTTTCATACCCTGAAATTCCATAAAACGAAAGTAAACTAGCCAAACTAAACACATGTAGATATACTGAGCACACTCAAGCATTGTCTTTAAACTTCCCTTTACTGTTAGATGTAAATTAAAATATTTGACGTTTATAGCTAACAAGTACACTTTGCACCACCTTCTATATGAATGCATGATTTTGACCCTCTTACTAATATAGTAGCCATGCTCAATATCAAACGTTTTAGCACCTTTTTATCTCTTTCCTCATTGACTTTATGCCCTCCTTTCAAAGTATCTTCACTGACGACGATGCACTGCAAATTAGGATCTTCTATTGATGGACCATATGGATCATAGATAGGCTCCAACTTGTAGTTCAGATTTCCGTCAACATCTTTTAAAAATTCCGTCAAGGCACTGATACGGACATCAATGGATTCAATCAACTCCCAGAGAATTTTACCTGTGTAACGTACATATATTGTAATCCGATATCATGGTTTCGGTTTTGTTTAAAACTCTTTGAAAGTTTATTAACAAATTAATCAACACATTTGTTCTCGGAGTCACTCAAACCCTATCGTTTGTTAAGCAGCCAAAATATTTTTCCTCAATAGATAGGGTGAAGCTTAACACGCCTCGTTTCATTATTTTAGTTGAAAGCATAATTTCTAGAACACATACATGTATACAAAGTTCATGAAAAATCTGAGTATGTTATTTAATACCTGTCCTGTACAAATATTTTTAATATAAATCTACACTCAACATTTATGAAAGTGCATGTTATGGCTTTCGGTGAATAGGTAAAACTTATATCAAGCTGAAACGAATTTTGAGCAATACAGTATAATTTTACAAATACCTCTCAGCATTGGCCCAGCAGTAATTCCAATCGTGAGTTGCTTATTGCAGCGCAAGATCGCTTCTCCCAGAAGAATTTTATGTCCACAATGCAGGCGATCGAAAGTTCCACCGAGAACCACGTTGTCATAGATTTGCCATGGTGTGCTTATTTTTGGGCTTCCTTGTCCATTGGTTGGTAAAGTAATACTTTCTTGGTTATAGGCAGCTTTAATATTTACAAACTCAACACACGAGTTGACATGTTTGAACCTGTAATTCATGTAATTTTGCATTGCTGACGAAGATTGGGGCATGTCAGTCAAAACAACATCGAGTTCCTTGCTCAGCACCAATTTCTCTACCTCGGAATGTTTCAAGTTGCTCAACAAAAACCTTACGTCGAGTGTCTTGGAGACCTTGTAGCAGTTTGTATAGAAATTCGATATGAATCCTCCACATTTTCTGACGTAATCGTAATTTTGAGTAGTTTCTTGGCTGTGGAGTGGCCATAATTCAGGTTGGTCGGGTTCTAGTTGCACGTACAGAATATTGTTTACGTGCTTTGCCACTGCAGCTGCCAGGCAGCCGACTCTGCTTTGCAAACGGTTCACAGGTGAGCACAAAATCAGCAATCCTATAGACATTCTTCTGAAATTTGAAATGTAGGTAATAATGTATAGGTCCCACAACTCGGGGATACTGTGGGTGACAACTAAAAATTGACTTTTTTTCGAGAAAGATAAATCTTGAAACCTGGTTTTTTTCAGGATTTGTAGGTTTGTCAAATCTGAAACAATGGCAACAAATTTGATGCACAGTCTCAAGACCTTGTCTGTAAACATCCATAAAGCATGTACAGACTCGCTGATTGCATTAGTTTCGTTTATTTTCAAAAAATTTGAACGTTCCGGTACAGGTACCGGTGTCCGGCTCAACTTGTCATACACGTTACCATCTTCACAACATTTGGAAGCATATACATGTACTGTATGCACAGTGCATTTTCAATAGAAACGTTTGAGACACTCTGTATAATGAGGTCGGTACTTCGCGGTATCATTTTGTGATTGCACCTTCGCGGATCATCAGAATTTACATGTTCTTATATAATAAAGTCGTAACAGACGATATCATTACCTTGCCGGCTAATAAATTCCTATATTTTTCCGAAAACACTGCCAGCAAGCATGCGAACTACGACGGAAAATGTAATTCACGTAGCAAACAAACTTGCTCATGCAGGTCAGCAGATCCTCCAAACGTCTTTTTACTAAAGCGCCATTGGCACAATACTTCTGATCTGGGAAATTTAATTGGTGTCGAACCAGGAGGCCCTGTGTCAGTTGGCCGACAAAGAAAATGGACGATAGTAGTGATCTGGAGTTCGATAACTGTAAGTAGAATAGACTATTTATATAGAGTATGTGTACATATCACTATACGTCTGTCTACCTTGCGCTATTCCTCTGAGCATTCGCCTTTGTTCCCCTTATTGGGCCTATGGCTTTCCTTCATTCACTGTTGGGGAATGTGGCATCATACTGTATAGTCGGTCAACTGTGCATGTTACTACTGATTGAACCTACATACAATGTATGTTATACTAGCTGTCACAGCATTTGGCCAGATTTACGTAAATGTAATAATCATGAGAATAATTCGTCTATTATGCCAGGTGTTTCTACTGGTACGTCATACAGTGTATGACTATGTGTAATTTCTGCATATAATTCCCCAATATAGTGATTTTTGATTTTTACAGTGCTGGAAAATGTGAAATCAACGTGCAAGAAGAAATTAAGGTGAAATGAAATAAATTCCGAATATAAATTAAGGGGTCTAAAGTATTGAGTGAGTGGTGCATGCGTAGACCCCAAATTAGTTGGCCTCATGAATGCAAGTTGGCAAAATTCCGCAGAACTAATTACGCAGCTCCATCAAGTGTATTTATTTATTCCAGAAGTAAAACTTCAAATTATGACAAAGGTTATCAGAGTTGTCCACCAAAAAGCATTAAATATTGGATGAATGCTGGCAACTCGAACTCGAACTCGAACTTTCACGACGAAGAAAAATGTGTAACTCGACATGAGCGAAATGGCCTGATTATTGAAGATGGACGAAGTGCAAACTCTGCAGCTTTGAAAATGAAAACGCCAAAATTAAATGCTCGCCTTCTATTGCCCAGCTCAGACGATGATGATGATGATGACTTTTTTGAAGAAAAATCGGGAAAAGGTTAACATGACCTGTGCCTTATTTGCAATTGAAAGATTCAATGAATTGTTTACTAATACTATATCATACAGTTTTTTAATTTATTGTCACAGTGAGCTTCATTAAAGGAAATGGAATTAAAGCCTCACCAAAATTGCTAATGCGTGATAATAACGAGTGAGTTGACATAACATTTAAATTATAATCAAGTTAAACAGAATTCAAAGTATCAGTTAATTTCTGACAAACTTCGCTCTGTCCTCTATCAGGGATGGAGTATCACAGACTAGGCATATAATCCCAGACTCGCCATGTCAAACACCAAGACAGAATTTAGCGTTACATTTTAATGACGACTCACCGGACGAGGAGGTGAATACTATTTTGGAAAGCAAGTCTAGAAGCATCAGCAAGACGCTACAAAATCTTTTCGAAGTCCAAGATTTCGAAAGAAACCATTCCTCATCAATCGAATCAACTCTAAGTGACGATGAGGATTCTATGATCTTATACAATTTTAAGACGCCAAAGAAAAATTTGAAGTTGATGATCTCCAGCGATGATAGTAGTGATGACATCCATGATTTAACAATTGACGACTTACCAAAAGAGGAGGTGAATGCTGTCCTAGGGAATACGTCTTCAAGCACCAGTAGGGTGCTCCTAAATCTTCCTGAAATCCACGATTTCAAAAGAAACCGTTTGTCATCAGTCGACAAATGGCCAATTCGAAAGGACAAGGACGATTCAACAAGCATGTACACTTTTAAGACGCCGAAGAAAAAAGGCGCGAAAGAAAATTTGAACATAGTCATCCGCATCGACGATAGCAGTGACGACATCGTGGAATTAACAGATGGCATCCATCGGACAATGCTCAAAGACGTTTGTAAGGGAATGTTAACATATTTTAATTTTTTTTTATAATGGAATTTTGGTACGATTAATTACTGCTCGAAAGTATTATCTTTTGATATTTATTATTATAATTTGATTCTATAGCCTATAACAATTCATTTATGTCGTTTCAGGTGAAATAAAATCCACCCCAAGGCAATTGATTGTTACAAGTGGTGAAAAATCTGGGTATGTTTCAGTGTGATTTTAACAATCACCTGTTTAACTGAAACACCTTGCTAATTACAATTTGTAATGCAGGGCACTACGTAGTAAGGCATCTCCAAGCATAAGCGATGAAGAGAATTTGAACAAAAGTTCCAGATTACTTAATAAACGACCATTAAATAAAGGTAGCCTCGATTGCACATACGTGGCCAGCACACCACCAGCTAATTCTCGCATACATACACCTGGCTTGAAGGATGGCTACTTGAGCTCCACTTCCCACAAAAAGCCCAAGGGCTCAATTAAATATTTAGTGAGCTATTTAGATGATACATTAATTGAGCCTGATTCTGCCTTGAATAGTTTTCAACAAAGAAAAGGTGATACATTTCCCAAGCCTAATTTTCAGGTTCATAAATAATACAATTCAATAATGAGAAATGCTTTTACATTTCCAGAAAATGTGACGCCGAATATTCCACTGGATTATTCAAAGCCCGTGTCAATGAGTTTGTACACCAAAGCAGGAGTAAATTCTTTTCTGGCTGCACTCTCTCCTGAAAGTGGAGTTTGCAACTATGATTCCAAAAGATTCGTTGTCAGCTTTGGAGTACACAAAATTGCTTTGACCAACATGCTCTACTACTTTTTCAACAAATTTGTGTTTGATGATCAGGTAGGTTATGTGACATTAAAAGTGCTTTATCTGCAATATGGGAAATGATCAGATTTTATTATTTTCTTCATAACACCAATGCTTTTTACTCGTTTCACAGTTGCCCAAAAACATGAAAATTAACTGGAAATCAAGATTGACAAGTACAGCTGGCATTTGTGAATGCAGATATCTGCATGATACATCACGAAGATACTGTTCCATAAACCTCTCAGTGAAGCTTCTCAATTCTGCAGGTAATTTCCTAAACTTTGATATTTTATTCAATAATGTTTATTTGCAAATGAATCGCTTTCCTGTCTCAATTCAATGAATTTAGATAAAGTGAGAGATACCTTGATCCATGAACTTTGTCATGCAGCAGTATATTTGATCAACGAAGAGAGTGATAATCATGGGCCATTTTGGCGCTTCTGGTATGAGATAACATCAATTTTCTACACTTGATTGACCTACATGTAGCTTGCTCAGTTCCGTAGTCCTAGGTCCATTTTCTCCCAAATGAAATCAAGAAAATGATCTTTGTGCCTGGCCTATTTGCTAATACATTTTTGCAATTTAACAAAGCAGATTTACTGATTATTTGAGAGAAAAAAATATTGTTATAGGCCTACTGGTCTTAACGTTTTGTCTGTAATTATTTCACGGGATTTATTTTCTCAGAATATCCTGAAATCCATGTCTGATATCTGCAATAATTAAGATAAACCCAAATTCCAGTCTTGCCTGTGATTCATGTACACTAGAAGTATATTTTGAAGTTGAGATTAACTATTCTCAACTTCTCTTTCAAACAAGTTTTGATACTGTATATACTAATTTACCATTATTTTTTATTTCATTTAGGACGAAAACTGCTAATTTAGCATTTCCAGATTTACCGTTGATCACGCGATGTCATTCCTATAAGGCGATAAAGCGGCGATAAAAGATGTCTGGAATGGGATTACGGTACCGGTGTTTGTATAAATGTTCTGTGACTATATTGACTACATGTATATAATAAAGCGGTGCATTTATTATGAATAATTATGGCGTTCATCCCCAGGTAGCACACCGACCAAAAAAAGACGTCGTAGGACGTCCTTTTTTGGTCGGTTTTTCAAAAAGACGTCATCAC
>JAQFYZ010000721.1:0-34545 GCA_034695085.1 Cylindroiulus punctatus | reverse complement strand
CAAGACAAATGCAAACACTATTTGGTTGACGCTGCCAATGGCACATATCATTTCCTCGGTGAAGGAGCTATGAAATTTGATAAATTGTCAGATTTGATTAGTCACTACCAAGTAAGAATGCTCTAGCTTAACACTTATCTCATTATGCCCGCAACATATTCATCTCATGAGCAAAACTAATATTATTTTACTTTTCCTTTAGAAACATCCAATTACTCCATCTGGAAACGATTTTCTACTGATGCCTTGTCCAAATATACATAACGAAAAGATGCAAATGGAATTGTTTGACTGATGAACTATGTCAGGTACTCTACTCAACTCTATTTTTACTATCTGGTGCAAATACAACATTGCGACATACCTTTTTACAAAGTTTATTTGTACTGTTACACATTCCATCGGATAGATTTCAAATCAGATAGACCAACAATCCAATTGAAATTCGTAGGAAATTGACAATTGTATAAAAATGCGTGTAAAAACGTGACTAGAAAACTTGTGCCATTATATTATCAATGCTATTCATATTAAAAGTTGTAACTTATTCTTAGCCGCAGATGTTTAGTGTGCGTTCCAGGAATGTTTGAAAATCCACACCGCGTTTAGCACATCAAATCTGTAGAGATTATGTTCGCCAGGTCTTCCATTGAGAAAGTTTACCAGACGTTAATGGAGATTTAGGCGACTGTAAACGTTCCTGAAAATGAAATACAAGTATTTAAATGTGTCATGATAATTAATGCAATCCTTAGTAAAGTGTCCCAAAAGGCCATAGGATCCCTAAAATGCTTACTTCAGGATGTTTGTGTTGTATCAGATCTGGTATTTTATTGATGCTAGGCATGATGCCTTTGTTAAAAGCTAGTCTCTGATTTCTCAACTGCATGGATTTTGTTGGGCTAAATGGACCTGCATACACAAAAATAACCATATGATATAATGGCCATTTTTAAGTAAGAAAGAAAACTAGAGCAAGACAACCATGGCAATTTCTAATGTTGTTACCTGGAGATTGTGTAATGTTCGGTAGTGCACTATCATTTTCCATCTGACCAAAGGAACCCAAGGAACTTGTATCTGCCTTAGTTTTCTTCTTAGAGCTCGTGGCAAAGGAGCGGTTATGCAGAAAACTCTTTTCTCCATGGACAATCCCAAAATCAAATGCAGGACTTTCACTTCGGGCTCCCGCAATTGGTAAAAGTTCAACAGTTTTTCTAAGATAAGTTGTCATTGGCTTTTGAATTTGTTCTGCAGTCATCCTACGTAAAAAAAAAAATGGAAGGGTGTCGTTTACGAAAAACTTAGCGGGCAAATTGGGAGACCAAAAGATAAAAGAAGACCATGATAATGGCGGATTCTGTAAAGATTCCATATCTCTGCTCTTGAAAAGATGAGATGAACGGGGTGAAAGATTCCTCCTAATTTCAAATGAGGTTTTGGGATTTGTTGATCCAACTTGACTAATAGGTGGCATAATAAATGTTGGTATAATGTGTTGCGGGGATGATCCTTCCAGACTCGAGGAATGCATACCCTTGAGAAAGCAATGGCTCATTAAGAAAATCCCATGCTGGATATGATAATAAGGTGAAAGAGTACCAACCATTTGAGATTTAGAAGGGGTTAATGGCGCAATTTTAGTAGGTGGCCATGGTGGGTGAGCAGCTCTTGATGATAAAAGACTGCCCGGTGGAAGAATTGGAAGTTCATGATTGGGCGTCAATGGCTTGTTATTAAGCACGATGTCATCCTTGTATGAATGCGCATTTTGAATTAGCTGCTATATGTGGAAAATCATTAATTGAGTATAAAATAGCCTTACGTCTTTTCCAACTAGTTGAACACAGTCCTGGGCTCCAGCTGAAGTTTTTCTGGTTGCTTCGTCTTTTGAAGTTGATTTACTAAAGGTTAAACTTCCTGAAAATTCGACATGAAGCTTTTTCTGCAATTCTGGTAAGAAGTCGTTTGTAAATCCATCCCATAAAAAGTAGATGTGTTCTAATAATTGACCCGTTGATGCTCTTTTATCTGGGTCCATTTCCAAGCATTCCTGTTAAATTGGTAGTTTCAATACCCCAAATTTTCCCAATACGTATAATGTATGAGGTATGTGTTGACGTTTGTATATATTATGTTGAATTTACTTGCCTGCAAAAATTGTAAAGTCAGTTGTGGCCATGAAGCGAATTTTTCCACTAATGGCTTAGTAACTTCAAGTTGATATCTCATTCCTTGAAACATTGGACTTCTCAACATCATGGCTTGATGCTTTGCTGCCAAGCTCCCTAAAACGTGTATTAATGGTCTGTTTAATTAAGCCAATACAACCAGAACAACAGCCAACAGTTGCCAGTTTACAACCTGACCACTCACTCACCCACACTGCGCATTATGCAAAATAATTGGTCAATGTCTGACTCGCCGGGAAACAAAGCATCTCCAGTTATCATTTCAGCTAGTAGACATCCACTGGCCCAGACATCAACTTCTCTAAAGATAGTAAAAACTTTCTCAAATTTATTACGATCACAATTTCGTTTCAAATTTCATTGCATGTGCTGAAATGTAGTTCAATCACTTCTTTCTGATCTTTTTATTAAACTTGAGTTAGAGAAAACTGCCAGAAAGGTCAAACCAATACCAAATAAATTAAGAACGGATAAGGTGCCCTTCATGATAGCGAGTTTGCACAAAACTCAAGATGATGCAGCTGCCATGATAGGCTACTGTTTAGTTTTTCTGATAAATGCAATGAAACAGATAAGTTGGTCATGTCATCAATATTAGACAGGTTGGTGGTCATTCGAGGTTTAGTATCCATTTTAATAAACGTTATAAACTTGTTAAGAAAAAAACTACTTAAAAAATTTCAAAAGGTTCCCAGTCTTAAATCTACTTGCATTTTTTTTCTTATTGCGATACAAAGAAAAAATGGAAGTAGACTTGTTTTTAGACATTTACCTGCCATAGCGCGTATCGCCAACTAATAACTCTGGAGCACGGTACCAGCGTGTCGCAACATAATCGGTGCACGATTCCCCTGAGGAAGATAGCATACGTGCAAAACCGAAATCGCACAGTTTTATGACTCCCAAGTTGGATACCAACACATTTTCTGGCTTCACATCACGGTGGACTATCTGCATTTGTATGTAAACAATCGTGACAAGTGGCAGTTAACCTAAATAATTTTCCAAGAAATGTGTGCATATGCTGGTTTCAAAACTTACATTATTAGAATGGCAGAAATGCAGTCCTCTAAGAATCTGCCAAACATACTCTCTGCTCGTTTCCTTCCCCAGCCCACCAGGATGCTGCTCAAGTTCATCTAATACTGTGTGGTTAACATATTCCATTACAAGATACAGATGTCCTTTCCGCCGAAACACTTCTATAAGATTAACCAAGTTTTCGTGACGCAGTTTCTGAAAAAAATATTTTGATGGAATGATTGTACATCAGCCGAGATATAATCATTCTACATTGAATGGTGGGTGGCCATCCTTGAGCTGTTGAACATTGTATTTTCTTTTTCCAGGCAATGGGTAACGAAATACATGCAGGACTTCATAAAATAACCTAATTTCATTTAGAAATTGAAATGAAATTCGCATAGAACTTGGAAGGAAACACAATTTTCACCAACATTTTGAAGCACGAAGTTATTCTGGAATGGCCCGTACACACAATTCTACTCACCCGTAGCATATTGATCTCTCTCATTGCGATCTTTTTAATGAGCTGATCGTCATCAGTTTCTAAAAATTTCTTGACAGCAACTATCTCACCGCTGTTTTTGTGGCGGCATTTCATGACGATGCCATAACTTCCTTCTCCCACCACTCCGAGATTCTCGTATTTATTCATGTCTAAGATTCTTATAAATTTATGTTGCTGTTTTACTCTGCCGGAGGCTCTTCATACAAAAATTTCTGCAAATTAACGATAAATGTTAACTCCTATAGTAACGAATGGAAATGCAATGGATAAATCGATATAGCCGGAAGGAACAGCTGTTTTAGCTTGCTCAACCCACGAAAAATCAATAAGTTTATGGATTAATTGTTCCCTTATCAGATACGCACAAACTAAACACTCACCAACAGTCAATTTTCCCAGTTTTCATAAATGCACGGAATTCAGCTTTGCGAGTATTCAAGAGTGATGTCACACCGTACTCTCATCCCCTAGCTACACAGACTTGCAACAAATGCACCGCTTTATTGTGCGAGCTGAAATGCTCGCGATTACAGTCAAAGTATTGATCATCTATGCAGCTCACTGGCTAGTCCTGTGTCAAGAACAATGAACCCTGTATATACCAGACCAATAGGCATGCACCATTCTGGCTATCTGTCTAATTAAAGCTTAGGTGCGTTCGCGGTGTTTTGGAGGTTAATTCTACAAAAATATTATTTCCGGATAATACCTTTGCAGAAACAGTACAAACATTTCGTGCAGGTTGTTGCTGAAGTCTGATGGAACCATGCATATAATAAACATTAAATATTAAAGCATGCAGTTGGCTATCCCAAATATTATAAATAATGGAGCCCCCTACAATATAATGCCAAAAAGTCAAAGGACGACTAGAATACCTTGTTAATGCTGAATTTTTAAAATTTAGTTGAACAAAATTGATAAGATGTACTGAAATAAAGGAAAATAATGCACAAATGACGTGTGTATCGGCTAATCACATTCATAAATTTTATTTCGATTTCCTTGCATTTTTCAAATATTGGTTTGCATTCCGCATTCGCGCATTATTTATGTCTGTGGAGTCATAAAACAGGTCTGGGGAAATTTTCATTGAATTGACTCATATTTGAACCATTGAGTTCGAAAAATTCAGAACACATGAAACAACATGACCTGACCTAATACACAGTAAATAGAAAATGGATCGATTTCCTCTGTTTTTAATTGACAGGCAAGGCCTAAATTCCTAATTACAAGTACAGTAGAACCTGTCTAAGTCAATACTGTAGGGAACGGGCATCACGTATCGGTTGACCGGCCGCTGATATTATGGAGGTTATAAGTTTACACAGTATAAGTTCAGACAGGCTCTACTGTAATTGAATGGAGTCGTTGAATTAGGGGATAATTACAAACATGAAAATAGAACGTTCAAATATTGTCATCACATTTTCGTGATTGCCAAACCCTTTACCCATATGTCAGTATATTCGTCAACTGTATTATCTAATGTGAGAACATGACGACGAGCGATGTGATCACTACTAAATAATCGAGCGCACTGTCCGTGAGCCAACCAATGCTTCAACATGTGTCCGGAAGGTGGCGAAGAAAAAATCCGCAATTTTTCTTTGCCGAGATTCGAACTCGGGATCTCCTGCTTGCTAGGCAGGAGCTTTACCAACCGAACCACAGTGCCACGACTATGGGATATGCAAGACAACCTACATGTATGTGTTATTAAAATCGCGCTGGTGTTGTAATATTGGAACGTCCCCTAATCATTGAATTTGACTGAACAAATTACGACAGAATTTCAGTCATTGAAAAGCACATTTAAAAAAGCAAATATGCAGTGTAACATATAGGAGACTCACTCAATGATATTCTGCATATAGCTGAGTTACTTTTTTGTGTTATTTCAACTATATCTCAAATAAAATTAACAATAATTGCAAAATTACGCAGATGACAAGCTCAGACAAACTAGTTCGTGATATTAATATTAATATGTAAAATATCTCAAAGTTTCCTATATACATTAGTACATGTATGACTAGATCATTTTCACTTTGATATTGATTTCCATCAGTATTTTTTTTTCTTTTTTTTTCATGACATTTTACGTGTCTAGTAAACTATAGACTTGTATTGTAATATATTCGACAATATTGTTTTTGGAGTCAATGGAATGTATACCCCGTTAAACCCTGATGTGGTAAATATCGGTGCCACAACAACAAACCGCTTCCGACTGCACGTGCGTATCTACGAGCATACTGTACGCACGTCGACACTTGAAACTGCCACGAACTGGAAATTATTTTTATGCATACAACTATAACGGTGTGCCCAAAAGATATTCCGGCTCGCAAATACTATACTACGTGCATTCTCGAGAATACTGGTACCTGTTTTAACCGCTCAAAAACGGGGATGATTGATGCTAAATCCCCGCGTAATTAGCAAACATTGAAACAAGGCCTATTCATGGTCTACGCACAACATCCCCAAATGCTCTTCTTCGTGCATCGCCAACACCCCTCCTGGCAAGGTGCCAATTACGGTCGCCTGGCCCCTCCGGCATCACTCAGCCAGTTTTTTTTAAGCCCCGAAAGTTGCTCGGAATCCTCGTCATCGCGCAAGAAGTGATGCGAGAACGGCAGGTGACAAAAAACTTTTCATCTCTCCAAAACCATTTCGAGAAAACACTTCTGCGACACCCCATTTTTCAAAGCATGACGGAAAAGCATGTGATTCTGGCGGAGCACGTGACCGCCGCCGACCAATCAGCGTCGAGCAATCGTTCTGTAATAAATGTCGGTACCCCTTCCAGTCATGTGATGGTGAAGTAGTGGAACATGGCGCTTTTGAACAAACTCTTCAATAATCGGAAGAAAAGCTGTAAACCACAAGCGAAAATGGAGCAATTTGGCGACCCCCCAAGGTACGTGACCATACCCGGCCCGCGGGCTGGGGCGCATTCGTTTGGGGAAAGGGCAAGGGCCAAAGGTGTGTTCCAACGGGACATGTGACGTTGAGAAGATCTCGCAGAAATATCTCGGAAAAACAGGGTGGGTGCCTATTAAAACTGTTCGCAGCGGGGTATTTTCGTGGTGCCGTTTTCAATTTAGGCTAAATTTGGCAAGTTGGCGCCGATGGGTGTTTGGGGCCCAGTTTGGAACGCGTGCCTGTACGGTTCGCTTGTTTACATAATTCGGCTCTTTTTATGGCCATCGAGCGCGTGACTAGAACCTCACTCCAAGAAACTCTGGGTTGGACTACCCTGTGCTCGTGGCAATGAAATAAAATTCATTTAAAGTACAGTACGTTGTAACGGTCGATATCGTCGGCTAAAATGACTGATCGATCTAGCACGTGTCTTGTCCAAGTTTTGCTCACGTATGCACATCCGATATGGATCGTCGATGTGGACCATGTGGCATCATCCAAAGACGATGGTCAATAGGTGGTCAAATTATGTCATTGTTTTGCGAAATTGCGTTGTGCTGCGCTGTTAGACTCCCTATTCTACACATTTTCTTACAACCGTTTGAGGGTAAGGTTCGTTAAACGGGATTTGGCGAAAAAAACTGGGAAAAATGTGTTTTTAGAACTGTTTTTAGAACGTTTTTAGAACTGTTTTTAGAACGTTTTTAGAACTGTGTTAGAACGTGTTTAGAACTGTAAGGTTGAAGCTGGAAAATAGTCGCGGAGGCGATTTTTATAAAAGGAAACATTCTCCTTACCTGCAATATTACATGTAGATCCACATGCAGCACTCCCACTCCCAATATACAGTATAGATACATTGCAACACATTAGTAATATATTTAGTATGCATTGGTTTTGTATTATTTTGTATGTATGAATGTACATACTACTGTGTTTTCCCCTTTCATTGAAATTTACATAAATTTATGCATTCCGATTATCCGGACCACCCATGGTTTTTAGAAAAGGAAACATTCTCCTTACCTGCAATATACATCCACATACAGCACTCCCACTCCCAATATACAGTAGATACATTGCAACACATTCGTAATATATTTAGTATGCGTTGTTTTTGTATTATTTTGTATGTATGAATGTACATACTACTGTGTTTTCCCCTTTTCATTGAAATTTACATAAATTCATGAGTCCTTTTAATGGATTCCGATTATCCGGACCACCCATGATCCAACTAGTCCGGATAATCGACGCTCTGCTGTACAGGTATACCACTTGATCTCTTAGTCAGCTAAAACTATTTCAGTTGGTTGCATGTATGTTAATGTTTTTCTACTATGCGGAAAAACGTTTATAAGGAAATGAGGATTGAAATACTTTTTTAAAAAATGCAACTGAGATAAAAGACAGCACTGCAAAAATGAGAATTAGGCAGTGGCTACAGTAATACAGATTGATGCATTAGATGGTATCCACCCACTGTTTGTTCACGATTCTTGGAGAAAAAGTGCGCTTGATTTTAAGAAAAGTTCTAAGAATTTACATCGTTGCTCGTGCATGTAGGTGTGCTATTTGCCATGCCTATAGACGAAAACGGAAGGGATATATTTTATATTTGATGTAATCTTATAAGAGGGCAACGAATTATTAAAATCATAACTTTTGGGGTTTTGAAATAGGGTACATCCAATTTTTAAATCAAGTGTCATGTGCTCTATTACGAGTATTTGTTTTTGATCTGCAAGAACTTTTAACACAGTGGTTTATTTCAATTCAATTCAACAACGTTGAATTCACACAATTTCACAAAATTTCACAACGTTTCGGATGCGAATTTCACTGTAAATAACTATTGATTACTTTATCTCACCACCCTTATATTTACGTAGCTTAATTATTAGTTAAAATTTAAATCTACTTTGTGCCTAATTAATGGTTTCTGTCTGAGAAATAAATCTACTATTCTAATACACCAGTCAAGGAGTTACGATGTCATTCCTTGCAGTGGCGGTGTATAGTGAAGCCTACCAAATTTTTAAGTCAGATCTTCAAAAAATTCAATATCATCCTGGTATTATAAAAATTGTCAATCGTCCATGTGAAAGTTGCATAACCTTTCATATTTTTGATTACAGTATAAGCATCATCTTGATGACGCGCGGAAACAACAAATTATTCTGGTGATTATTTAGAATAGGGGCTTCCTCACTGATGTTAATAATTTTCAGCTACATATGTTGTGAAAGGATTGTAAAAGGATTTTCTTGCAGCCCTGCCTAGCTTTCGCGCCTTTAGGAGAAGCCCATCGTTAGGGGAACCCGAGCATATTTCGAAGCAGTACGGCATGTATTATCAGAATCAGCGAGGAAGCACCTTATTCTAAATAATCACTGCACACATACAGTATTTTAAACGTTGAATTTCTATATCTAAGTTGTAGTTAAAATAAATTCAGTCTTAATTTAAATAGCGTGATACCATTTGGGCTAATGGGACCAATGAATGACTATTAATGTATACCAAATGAAGTTGATAGGTAACTTTCTACAGCTGCAAACATAAATTTAGTTGTACCCTTATTACTCCATGCTTGGTTGGGTGATATGGGTAGGCCAGACTAGGCCTACCTGGTACATAAATTTTGCAGACCAATTTGCAAAACTAGACCCTATAGTAACCCATTTCTGATCCGAAAAAAATTTAATAAAATACATTAATAATATAAATAAACCTGCATTTATTTTTCATGCCTTGGAATTTTTAGTGTTCAATCATGAATAAGCGGTGATAATTAAAAGCCGATATTTTCTATTTACACATATCTGATCTAAAACGATTACGATTAAACGATGATTCATTAAGTTATGACAGCACATTCATTGGAATTATCTGCACTTTCACTTTACACTGAATTCCTCATTGCTTTTTGTAGAGGATGTACAAATGGCCATAATGTGCATGTTTACAGTGGTAAAAGTTTTTATTCCTAAATGTTTTATAGACAAATTACTTTTTGCATCTGCCCAAGTTCGATTTGATAACTGCAGGAATATACGACCATATTATGCAGTACATGCATTTTAATGCCATCCTTCCAGTAGATGCATTCGATTGCCATGCACAAGTTTGCATGCAGCGAAAATCAACCAATGGATTAAATCACGAAGCTCATTTAAATCTTTCAATTAATTGTTAAGTTATCTTTGGTATGGTCACCCCGCTGTTGCTAAGCAGTGTCATCGTTATGACCTATAACGAGCTGTGAATGCTCATCAGGATGTTCACCCTGATATAGACAGCTATAAATCCTTCTATTAGCCTATGAAAGTCACGAGGCAGTCGCATCACATGAGCAAAATTGTTTCAAGTGCTTCATGTGATCTCGGTGCAACATTACATTGAGCAAGATAATTTCTTTCAAAACTATCGAATCATGTGCTAGTCAACAGGCGTCTCCATGACATGCAAAAATGCTTGATTGCTATGGAAAGCTTTGTAAAACTATTCAGCCTAGTTGTAAAAATATGCCAAGGCATAATCTCACATTTAATTTCATTTGTGATTATTACACAGTGTATGTCGACCTACATGTACTTATTTTAATCGGTTTTGTCATATTATAATGATTATGTGAAATCAGGATTTGAATATTGGCTAGGAAGCTTGAAAATAACGGTTATATCTATGATCTTTCCTGACAAGCCTTCCTGACTGCTTCCTGAAATTTCTTTTTGGCATTGAATATTATTATTCCCTAAACCTGGTGAAATGGGGTTACTTTGAAAAAGTCTTATAGTTTCCTGTTTTCTAATGTATTTACTTAATTGGTAATTTTATAATTAATTTCTTCCACAGAATTGAATGTCATTCCCGATCAATCACTATGTAAAATATATTATTTTGTTGAATTTCCCTGACTTTTCCATGCCTTTCCAAATTTCTTATAAAACATACCTTGCTTTAATTGGCATATGTCATATTTTTGTATTTACACCCCAGGTCCCAAACTAATTCTGCCACATATTTTGAAGTTTTATATCTTGTCTGACCATTACACATTGGGGGCAGACTGTCTGTAGCCTTATTCCTTGAGTCAGAAATTTGATGTGGACATTCACCATAACATTTTGTACTGCAATTTTACAGCTACACTGTAGCATCGATGATTACCACTATCTGGGTATAGGCTCACATATATTTGTTTATCATTCACGTGCCTTTTTTGGACATCAACATTAACGATAAAACGATACTGTATGTCTGGTTATAAACACGCGCTGCTTTATCGGTACTTTGTCCAGGGCCAACTGCCAAGTCACGAGTTGCTATAAAAATCACGAGTTTCAAGACTGCAAAAGTGCCACCAGTTTCCACAGATTTAAACTACATTACGTTTCCAAAACAAAATTCTGATGCCAGTTATTGAATGAAATAACTGTGCTTTTTCATGCTAATCTTATTATACTGCATATTTTGTTTGCAAATATTAGTTCTTTATCTACGAATCTTCTTTATATACACAGGTGGGAAGCCCCAAAATTCAGCAAGGATGATATCCGAGTGCTGGTGTTTCGAGAGTGCCAAAGGAGAGGGAGAAAGTTATTATTTGACTGGAAGTCAATCAAAAAGACAGAGCCAGTGGAACAGGTAAGAGCAAAGGAGCAAATATTTGATTCCACATGCATGTATATATCATATTATTACAATGTTTTCAATATTTTCGAAAGGCCCCGGTTCCGTCGTGCAAATTTCCTTTTCAAAAATGCAACAAGCAGTCGTTATCCCATGAAAAGATTGAAGGATACACTGAGGTGGCGTACAATGGAATTACATATCAGGTAAGCATTAGTCTTGCGGAAAACATTAAGTTGAATCAAAATAGTTGGTCGAATCGGTGTGTTTTATCTATGTTTTTTTTGCAGTATTTGAGGCCACGGTCAGATGTTAAAATGCTCGGAGAAATGATTTTCGGCTCCGTAGCCATGTCCTATAAGGGTACTGCTATTAAAATTCATAACATTCGATCACCACCTCAGCTCATGTTCAGTAAAGTTTTTCCTGCACCTGGACTTTCTGCAATGGATAGGTAATTACCCAGTGTTAATTTCATTGCAATCACTTCATTGTGTATTTACCATTTCCGAAATTTAAATGCACTGTAATTGTTTTAGCGATCGGGATTCTGATGGACCTAACAGTTTACAGAACTCCATATCAGATTGTTGCCCAATTCGGACTTCTCCAAATAAGGCTTCCGATTCTGTAGGTAGGCCTATGTATCCACTTCTAATCCAATGCACTCATATTTTCACGTTGAACCTTTATTATAGTAACATTGCCTATTTGCCTTTCAGCCCACAGTGTGCCAGTCGATGTGCCAACGCAGTTGTCCCCCTTACAGGCCGAGGATGATCTGGAGTTGATTGCTCCTTCTTCAATGCGTTCTAATGGCAGCTTTAGCAGCATTCGGAGCTTCCAGCGATCCCCAGAGGGTAGCAACAGTAGTCTTAACAGTCTTACACGATCGGGAAGCTTTAACAGCCTTCACAGGAGATGGCTGAGAACCATGACGACCAACATGGAATTCGGCTTAAAACGAATGCAAGAAGAAAGCCTAAGCAGTGAAGATGTAGGCCTCAATGTCTTGCTCATCAAAGAATGTTGTTCCAAACAACTTGTTTACTCATTATCTTCTATTTTTGTATCCGCAGAAACTTATTCCGAGCAATAGAAGGGCGAAATTAGCAATATCTGTGGTTATTTCATTAAGTGATAAAGAGGAAGAAGAAAGGTAATTTTTTGTTCCCTATTGTTTGACATCATTCTGTGAACTTCAAATAATTATTGTATCATATCTAACTTTTTTTATATCGTTTCTATCAGGGATTTCCAAAACTTCTTCTTTTCTCACATCACTTTAATAGAAGGATATGTGAATAAATTAAGCTTGGCCGTGGAAAAGGCTTATATCAATCGGCGTCAGTTTGTTCATCTAGTCATGGAGGTAAGATTAACTATCATTTTTTCCTTCTTTTGACATCGAGCACTCTGGAGTAGCTTTTCTGAGTTTTTGTCATAAATAAACTTTCGGATAAGTACAACTGGTTCCCTGAAGTGTCAGATTTAACCTTATCAGCTTCAGATTTAGACTAGGACAGTGGGGAGGGATGGGGAATCATGTTACATTTTGAAAAGATGTTTTCGAAATTTGAAGGATAAACATTGGGTCAAGGGCCGAATGATGTCCTTTATGGACTGTTGTTGGAGTGCATCAAGAATAATTAGTGACAGAAGTTTGAGCAAGCTGCTTATTTGTTTATTATACAATATTCTAAATTCTCCTGACCTTCCAATTGAATGTTTGAAAAATAACGCTTGGCAAATTTCCAGTGTTACGAAACCTGCCGTCTCGACCACAAAATGTTTTGTCTGGGCAATTTTCCAAGTTTTATTTGCCTCATGATCAAGTGATTTTTCAGTAGCCTGACTAGTCAAGATCGTTTCTAGACTTACTCGCATAGGCTTTACTATATGTTGACGGTTTGCACGTCTGACATTTACCTGTGGATGTCTATTTGGAGAGCCGATAGGTGGGCTCAGACCTACCCATCAATTCATAAATAACTTCTTGCCGATAAGACATAGGGAATGCCTGTTAATTGAACCAGTTGACAAACGTCAGCAGTTTAGATTGAAAAATTGCACGGGAGGTACGTCTGTGTTGGCTCAGTCATTTACCATTCAGAAGCCACGTGCACTGACATTCTTTGGCAGTGATACTTTGTAGTGTTATATGCCAAAGCATTGTGATCTCGAGAAGCTTCGCGAGTATAGATTGCCTGCAGAAATATCCAACCATAACTCTAAATAGATGTGATAAATGTCCTTAAATCCTTCGAGTCAGTAGTGAATTAGGGCAGTTCTGACAGTGTGACAATAATTATTATAGAAATAATTCATTATTAATCTTGATGATTGATGTAATTAACAATGTATCCCCTCCTCGTGCCAATAGTTGCAGAGTTGAAAAACATTGTTGGTTAAATAAGTGTAGAATAATTTTATAGTTAGTGTATTCGTTTATAATATGAACATTTTAAATATAGAAAAACAAAATGGTGTATATCAAAAGACTTTTGAGATAGTTCATATTAGCCCTGTTGTGTTCACTGGTCAGAATGAAAAAAGTTATCAAATTTCCAAGGTCAGTCGAAAGTGCCTCCATTATTTTTTCTATTTATAGGGCGTTGAAAGTCTCCAGCAAGCCCTGTTTGACTTGTATACAGCACCACGGTTCCCTGAACCCGTTTGGCTCAGTATGATGAACCCAGGGTCACAACAACATGTTCTTTGCTTGAGGTTTATAACAGAATTGATGAATTTGTTCGAACAATATGACAGCAAGACAACCAATTTGTGAGCAGAAATGTACATTTATCCTTTTTTACCATTGCTCTGTTCTCTTTTATTAATTTCAACCTTTGTCCTTTGTGTTGCAGTTTTGTTAGTACAATGCTCACAGCTGTACTCACTCATCACCTTGCCTGGGTTCCCACAGTCACGCCACCAGGGATTCTGCCTAGTCAGTCCTTCCATGAAAAACATAAAGCTAAATGGGTAGGACACCAACACTCTCAGTTTGCTTACTATTTGTGCCTGTATTGTGCATATTAAATGTATCTTGTATTCATTTTAAGCTGGATATCTTGGCCAAATTGCATCCGTATAATCCACTGTGGATACAGTTAGGGTAAGTTAATAAATTTTGAACTTTAGTTGAAGTGCTCAGCCCTATAAATTACTGACATCGAACTACAATTTCTTACAATTACTACATCCTTGAAAATTTCATTGAAAGAAGCTTAATTTAATTTCATTTGTTTTTCAAGGGATATTTACGGGGCACTTGGATTTCCATCTAAAATGGCGAAAACAGTCATAATTGGCCGTGATTCCGACCTGGTAAAGAGGATAATGTACTGCCTGACTTATTTCATACGATGTAGCGAGGTGTATGAAAACTTGGAAACCCGTGCTTCAGTTTCCCGGCAAAATATCATGTCGGCATCGTCAACGTCTTCCGGCAGCACAGTGGTTGGAGATTCGTTGCATTCTTTACAGTTGCAGGACCAGAAATCTGCATCTCAGACGATGGAAATTTCTTCCGAAGATATATCGGACAGTAAACCTAGTTCGGTCCGAACTCTCCCAAGAAGACTTTCAAGTTTGCCTGATCTTAAGCTACTGGATATGTGTAGCAAGCGAGTTGCATGCACAGTGGAACGACAGGAAGGCGAGGGCGATGAAGATGACGATGACGTATTTCCCGGTGAACAAGCTCAATTGCGGACAGGAAGGCAGCATTCAACCAATGAAAACTTTCACCGCCATGGAGTTATTTTTGAAGCTGTAGAAAATTTGATAGACGGTGCAGTCAGTGATTGTAGAGAGCCTGGGTCTACGAGCATTGCACAGCCACCATGTTTAGTGCGCGATTCGGGAATAAACAGTTACGTAGAGGCCGACGAAGGTCCTAAAGTCGGCATCAGTTTGAATAACTTTCAAAACAAAGTCATTTCTGGGAGCAAATCAAAACGTAGATCTTCAAATGGCAAAGTGTTTTTTACGATCGGCAACATCCCTTTGGAAGAAATCTGTAGCCCCATTCGCAAAGGGGATCGAGAACAGTCACCTGTTAATGATGTCTTAGTGTGCACCTGTGGAAAGCACATCCCCGGTGGGAATAAAGACAAGAATTTTGCCAATACGTCGCAGTCAAAAATATTGTCAATCACTAATGGGCTTGATAGTAATCATAAGCCTCCAGCACTGTCCCTATCATCGGTAAATGCGAAGCTGATTCAGCTCCATAATGGTTGCCTGCCTGATGAAACGGGTAGCCTAAAGACTAATGGGCTGATAGGATTCTCCAAAACTTCTAGCATAGCCTGTGACTCTGGGATTCACAGCTGCGAAGACAGCAGAGTCGATCTAGTGGAAAGCAGAGCTTCATTAACAACGCCAACTAATACCATAGAGGTCCTTCAATTCAATTTGCCTATGGTGAGGCTGGAACACGTGAGGAATGTTGGAAAATCGGGAGAGAATGACCAAAGGTTTCTCTGCAGAGAGAAATTGACGGATTTCATTGGCATACCAGAATGTGAACTACCACTTGCTGGTAAAGGTGGCCCTGATGGTGCTAAAACTGTACAAAATGAAGTCGTTTTGACAGCAGATATAAGGCCCACACAATCCAGGACGTGTCAGAGGCACAGAGTAAGCAACGGACTACGCGAACAATTTGATTACGAACGGTGTAACAGCATGTTCGACGAGTACTTTGAGGACAACGTCGAACTAAAGATGCTCGATGAAGAGACCTTTCAGGAGAAGCTGAAGCAGAAAAGGAGTTTAGGAATTGGGAAATCTAACGTGCAATCGCCAGCTTCAGAAACAGAAAACGATTATAAATGCAGAGTCAGTGGAGGAAAATGCGAGAGTCGAGATAGTCTTTTAGATGGACAAGACGGCGGTCACGCATGCTGCTGTGGTTCGTTGCCCACACAGTCAGTGAACTCAAATAAAAGGACGGTTATGTGGAACAGAACAGTTTCCTCTATTGGTTCTTGCGAAAATGACAGCTTGGATTTTTTTGACCATGTCAGTGAGCTTCCGTTGCCAAAGTAAGTAAAACAATATAGGACCGTTTTAAATGTATTGTGGTAGCTGGTGGGAATGCATAGGCTGTGTTATTGACAACCTGATTTACTCTAAGAGCTAATTTAATTTCAATCCTTGATGTAGATCGGAAATAAAAACACCATCATCGCCTGGATCTAGCGAGACTTGTCGAGGCTTTGGTTGGTCTCTAATGACCAATTACTGGGATCATTATATGCCTGACTTCGCTTTACAAGGAACAAATGATATGAAATTTGGCGACAGGCTGTTATCGGACCTCAAATTAACGGTTCAGAATCCGTTATTGGAAGAAGAAATTTCGGAGGCTATTTGTATTGTGGCTAACACGGATAACTGGCGAGTTCCAATTTAAAATAAAATGAGAACAATGATCAAGTCGATTTGTTTTTGAAAGTTACTGATTAAATGGAATTTTGGCTTTCAGGACAGTCGAATTGGTGTCCAGCCGCAATGGGGCGGTGACATCAGATGGAGCTCCGCAAGGAATGAGAGTGACAACGTCGCAGTTAGTTGCTGGAATGGCAGATTCGTTAATGTACTTTTGGAAGTTAAAAATGTCGCCAGAATTTGTAAGTTTCTAATGCTATTAAGTAATGTTGAATCGCAAATTGACTCAATGAAAACTGGTTGAAGGATTTTGATGAAATCAGGTGAATCTGTCACAGGTGGCTGATTGTCATCTAGCCAATTAGTTGCACATTGTTTGATAGCTGAAGTTGAACTTTTCTATTATGCAAATTAGTGCCCTTTGAGTTGGTCAACAGAACCTGGGGGCATGAGTATGCAAATATTATATGGATTGAAGTGATGGCTTATGCAAGTTATCAGGGATGAACATTCCAGACTGGGCAATAAATGCTGTGCCCAGCCTGGGCTGGTTGTCACTTCCAAGTCCTGAAAGCAACCTGGAAGTGGACACAGGCTACCAGTAGCTTCTGGTAATATTAGGGGATTTAATTAACATTGACTAATGTTTTCATGAACCAGCTTTTTAGCAATCAAGGGTCAAACAATGTGCAACTAACTCATTGGCCATATGAAAGGTCACCTGTTACAAATTATCATTTTCAGGTGCACGATTGTGATTTGACTAGGTCTCAACTTTAGGAAAACTCATTGAAGGTGTAATTCTTAAAAGTAAAGATGACAAAAAATTTATTCAAAATACAACGTGAGCAAATTGCGATTCATTTCGAAGTTTTAATTCCATGCATAGTTCAGATTTTAATCTGACATCATCTGGTCATGGTAATATGTGAAGAATAACATGTATTTCTTTTCGCCATATCAATAGTGCCTGTTGCATCTGGAAGACCGATTGCAAGAGTTTTACTTTAAAAGCCGTTTATTGGCAGAGTACTTCTTGGATTCACGACCACCATCGGATGTACAGAAAGTGGCGTCAGACCTAGGGGTCGACCCAAGCGATCTTCCATTTCTTTTCGCAATTTCTTCTATACATTCCCCCGAAGTCACGTATAGCTACGGCACGTCGTACAGATGATAACGGCTTGTACCAGGTCAGGTGAACCAACTGTGCCTTGTTTATACAGAGTTCCACTTCCATTGTCAGTGTATTTGGATACACCAAGTTTTGACTAGTTTGCTCATGGAAACATTTTAACAGCGTTTTTTTTAGCTTCATCGAGTTTTACTTAACAAATCATTCTATTTGAAAAGAGGTTGAAACTGGTGTTAGATTGAATGCTTAGCACAAGCGCCAGCTCAACCTTTGTTGGCACTGGCATCTGAGTTTAGGGTATCAACCCAGCTTGTAACATAATATTTAAATGCTGCCCTCTAAACAAAGCTGCAGGCAAAACGACAGGGTTTGTTACTTAGATATTTATGCCAAATGGACAGCAATGAAAGTTTTTCAAAGTTGCTCCCTCCATTTTGGCGTCTGTTACTATGTTATGCCAAATAGTTGGTATCTTAAGATTTATAATTATTTTTCTACCATTATTGAACTGTACATAAGAAAGATTTTATGACATGCTCAGCCCAAATAGTTTACAGCTCTGTAAGCAATTGTTTGCATTAAAATGTTTTAAATTATGCAAAATTTGAAAATTCTACTAATTTTTCCAGCATAATAGATGGTCGCTGGTATAGATTGTCAGCAATCTTTCAGACCTCAATACACCAATGTTTAATGTAGTAATGCTAGTTTTATTTCAGGATAATAAGTTTGGCAGACTTTACCATCAAACATGCACTATAAAACCTTGTAACGACCACGATTGCTGGGATGGTATGTCGTTTGCTAAAAAGAAACAGAAGGAAAATAGACTAATTAATAGGCAAGTATGTACTATTTTCAAATATGCCGCAGATTGTTTACTTACCAGCTTGATAAGCTCTTCCTTGATGAGTCGTGTGATCTCAGCTTTTGCTTTGGAAACTGCCAACTCGTTGGTACTTTCAATAGCCAAGTACAGCTTCCTATCACCATCTTTAGCATCTTTTCCTTGGGGATAAAACGTGCCACGGACTGTGATCCCAGCTTCAGAATATTCACTTATCTGGGCCATTGTTTCCTATATAAAGTATTCAAAATTAAGTTTTCAGTTCTTTGTCTTTTCTTATAAACTCAAAGCCAATCAACCCATTCATTTGCCTTTGAAGTGACCCTCCATCTAGCTTGTTGCGGGAAATCGTTTATTTCGAGTTCTTCTTCATATTTTTTAAACGTTTCGACTGGCTCATCTTCCTTGCCATCTTCATCTCCTTTTGGTTGATAATTCAATTTTGCATTTAGTTTTTCCGCTAACTGTTCAGCCATTGTCTTGGCCTGATGGGAAAAGAATGTTATTATGTGCCAGTACAGTGACGATTGCTCTTTGTGCAAAATAGATAGAAATAATTGGGTTACAGATATGGTTTGCTGTGGCGATATTTCGCCCTTCAAAATAGCTTCAGCAGCTTGCTGTGTTACAACTTTGGCTTCTGCGCCCAAATTCTTTGCCAAATTGATACGTGATGCGAGCATTTTGGCCAATTTCAACTTTTCAGTGTTTGAGCCTGGAGGAACAGCTGGGGTTGCTGTTGCAACAACAGGCTGTGGTGTGACAGGTGCAGTTATTTCTTTCACCCTGCGTTTGGGGGCTAGCATAGTTTCGATTTGTTGGTCAATCTAATTAAAACAGAAAAACCCATGGCATTAGACCTAATAGTGATAAAATTCCAATTGAACGAAACAAATATTACATCATCTTCCGCATCCTCATCGTCAGAGTCTTGAAGCCCGAGAGCAGCCTTTTGAAACTTTTTCCGTTCGTTAGCAAGCTGGGCTTCAGCTTCATCAAATTTAAAACCTTTGCCACTAAATCCACTTCCACCTTTTGCTTTTTTGCCCTCCTAGAATGAACGACAGTTGCTTAAATTGGCATGCATTCCCTTTTTTGAGAAATGTGGATATTGTATTAGTCTCAACATACCGCCTCTTGCTTGTTTTTATAGCCATCCGATAGTGCTAGGAGTTCTGGTGGAACACTATTTCCAGCAGATTCCAAAGCCTTGACAATATCGCCGCAGTACCTTTCTTGCTCCGGCGTTATAAAAGTGTACGCAAAGCCCTTATTACCAGCTCGTCCAGTGCGTCTTGATAATACATGAAAAGGAAAGATTAAGGCTAATTTCGGAGATTACAAAATTAAATCCTAGATAAGCAAGATGATCTTACCCGCAGCGATGCACATAATCCTCGTAGTGATTAGGGCAATCATAATTCACCACTACAAAAATAAATACATTAATTTAAAATAATATTATAACTTCAAGGAGATTTAATCAGAAGTGCATAGTTACCTAAAATTAAATGCTTAACATCCAGTCCCCTAGCTGCAACTGATGTGGCTACCTGAAAATATAGCAACATTTCAATAACATGCTTGATTTTGGCATCGTGATTGCAAAGCTAAATTAATTCGAGTCTTACCAACAGATTCACTTTTCCAGCTTTGAAATCGACCATTGTACTATCACGGTCAAATTGATCTATCCCGCCATGCAAGGACATGCAAGTATATGATGCTTTCATCAAGTCTTTCAGCAGTCCATCTGCATGTTCTTGCTTGTCCACGAATACCAAGATGCTCCCTTTGTCCCAGTAATATCCTAGAAGTTCCAGTAGTTTGAGAAATTTCTGTTCCTCTTCAATCACAATCTAAATGGTGCAAAATAATTATGTTAACCATTAATGATGGGACTGTAGATCTAGTAATACATCTTAACCCAAAAGCATCGTACCACATGTTGTTCTACATCTTTGCAGACTTCTGAACGTCCTCCAACTTGGATTTCTATGGGCTTGTTAAGAATTTTACGAGCGAGGGCCTCCATCTGCCGAGGAAATGTCGCTGAGAAGAGGACAGTCTGTCGATCCGGCCGGATGTTGTCTATGATACGCATTACCTATAACAGAGGAGTTAGCCGGTATGTTCGAAATGGCATATTCTAAAGCACTGCACCAGATAACTCCAAAATCACGTCTACTAACCTGAGGTTCAAATCCCATGTCAAACATTCTGTCAGCTTCGTCGAGCACAACATATGTGCATCGTCTAAGATTTGTCACTCTCCCTGTAAAGAACAGTCGGACAAAATAACTAAATTAGTCTTGAAACTTAAATAAGCTAAACAAGTACTTACCACTGTTAGCTGCTAACATGTCTATCATTCTCCCTGGTGTGCACACAATGACTTCTGTTCCCCTCTTCAACTCTGCTATCTGTTCTGATATTCCTGTTCCACCATAAACACAAACAGCGCGCAAGTTGAGGGACTTTGAGAACTTTTTGCATTCTTTTCCAATTTGCATTGCTAGTTCCCTGGTCGGCGTCATAATGATAGCTAATCGAAAAAGGCAGTCAGTAAAGATGAAAAGTGCACGAAATGAACAGAAATATAAATGATAGCAATATCCTTACCAATTGGACCTTCATCGTCTTCTAATGGGGGCTGATCTAATATATGCCTAAACATAGGAATGAGGAAGGCTAGCGTTTTGCCACTTCCAGTCTTAGCAATCCCGATCATGTCCCTTCCAGTCATTATTACCGGAATGGCTTGTGTTTGAATTGGTGTTGGCTTCTCATAACTTTGTCTGTAAAAATAATGTAAATTCAGTGTAAGCTATCTAGAGGAGAGTACAAAAGCTTGGCAAAGTTCTTTCATTTGCTTACTTTTTTAAAATGTCGAGAACCTTTTTGCTGCATCCACATTGAGCCCAGCTTTTTATCGGCTTCGGACAACCCTTGCCTCGAACCCTTATTCCCTCTAATTCCGTGCGATACTCTTCCACCTCTTCAGGAGTCATTTTGGCAAGTTCCGGTACTTCTACGTAAAAGTTTTTACGGAACGGTTGGTATTCTACTTTTGTATGATCAATGGCTTTCAGTAACTTCTTTTGCTTGCTTTGCAAGCCAGACATTGCTGACTGTAGGTCCTCATTTTCATCTTCTGATGAATACTAAAAAGTGGACAATTTTGAAGTAAATAACTTGAGCAATTAATGAATGTAACAAAACCTACGGTTACTAACCTCCAATGCATCTTGATCTTGCTCCATTAGCTCTCCCTTCTTTTTACCATCTTTTCTTTTCGCAACACCAGATAGAACCATGACTTTCTTAACAGCAGCAGGCTGGAAGATAAGATTGAATCATTTTACATTAGAAAACCATTTTGGATCATTACACAATGTTTTATTCCTTATTTAATTTCAGCTATCTTACCTCTGGCTTTACCACAACGACTGGCCCAACTTTTGTGACTTTTTTAACATCTCCCTTACGATGAATATGGCGAACTTCTTCTTGAACCCCCTAAAGCAAAATTCAAATGGGCGCAATTAGAAACACTGGAAGATTAAGTGTCTAATTTCTGAGATTATGTACACAAATGCTAACCTGCATGTATGCATCCAAGGGATCCACTTCATTTTCATCAATTGGTTCGGCTTCTTCCTTCACCTCTTCATTCTTTTCCTCAGCATCTGGAATTGGGAGCAATGGAAGATCTTCGTCGTCATCATCTTCCAAGCTCCATTTTTTGGTTGGGGGCAAAACAACCAATTGAGCAGTGACGCCTCCACTAGCCTCCATTTCCTTCATCTTTCTTTCGGCTCTCCATTTCTCAATTCGCTCTCGCCTTCTTAGCATTTCTAATTCCAGTCTTTTCTGTTCAGCTTCCTAAATTCAAAAAACAATACATCATTCTGCTGGCACAGCTATTTCATTAAATAATTATCCTTTTCCTTCATTGTATCCTTGCAGCTTACCTTATCAAGTTGTGACTGTTCAAATTTTTCATTGGCTGCCGCATCTTCTTTAAGCTTCGCCTCCTTCAAGTCATTCTTCTTTTTGGTATCTTCTTCGGACTTGTCGTGGTTCTTAGCCCTCGACCGCCTTACAAATGAAAAATGCACGACGATTTTAGAAATCTAGCCACAAATACCCCAACAGTCAATTGTTGCTTAACGTGAAAATTTTCAACTTTTCAGGGTGTCTAACGGAATTAACAAATTACCTTTCCAAGCTATGGGACCTACGATCTCGGGATCTGGACCGTCTTCCTCTGCCACGCGATATGGACCTCCTTCGCCTGTCACGCTCGCGGGATCTGCTCCTATAATCATTAAGAAAAAGTTTGAAACGTCATCACAGGTATGAACATAAATCTGATAACTCAATATGTACTGCATGATGTGCTGCTGACCGTCTTTTGATGCGTTCGCGCTCTCTGGACCGAGAACGGCGTCTCTCACGACTGCGGGAACGTCTTCTTTCTCTACTCCTTGACCTGTGATTTCGTTCTAGTCGGTCCCTGCTACGAGATCGTCTTTTCTCTCTATCCTTATTTAATCTTTCCTTCTCATGATCCCTATCACTTCCTGACGTGCTTCTTGATCTCGACCGAGATCTTTTGCGATAATGCCTATAGAAAAATAAGTTGGTATACTTGTTACAAAACACTGATCGTACATGAACACATCGGACAGCTTGCTTTCGTTCTGTTTATTATGTTTAGTGCTAGGCTGGGCCATTCAGGTGTGTCATAACAGTAACAAACTACTGCAGCATGTGCAGCTGTGACGTCTCAAAAACTCAAAAACCTTATTTGGATTAACTTGGTCACTAGTCAGTAAAGCACAATTGCTGAGTAATCATCACACAAAAGCTTTTATAATTTAATCAATACACGAAACCGGGAGTTTGACGTACCAAATGCGTTTGGCCAGCACCGGTACCATGCATTGTCACATAATGTACAGTACATGCTGAATGCAGTCATGTACTGTACGTAACATTGTGACCATGGAGCGAAAAGATTAGTTTCTGTATTCGTACCTGGAATCCCGGGGCATGTCTGTTTTAATTACACTGTTTTACAAACAATTAATTATACAACTTGTATAAAAATTGACATTTTTAAAAACTTCACGAACGCTAGACCTGGCGTTTTCGTTAAACGTACTGCGTTTGCAACACATTCAATTTGCTCGTGCTGAAAACAAATGCAGTGCACTTGGAACTCTTTCGAAAGAGAATTCCTCGACATTGATCTCTTTGTTAATTAAGGGCACCAATTTATAATTATTTTTTAAACCTATGATATGATTATAATTTCTTTTAAACCTATGAAAGATGCACGGTTTTACAATACGGCGGTAAGATGGCGCCACCGTCTCCATACGGACCATGATCATCTCACGAACTGAATTCTTGATTATTTTTATTTATTCTCCTCTCACTCAACTTCTCTTCGGCGCAGTTTATTTGTTGACACGCTGACATTAGCACGAAACTGAAATGCAAGAAATTCAAAGGCGCAAAGCAAATTAAACACGATTTTATTATTTCTGTCGCTAGTTACAAAACACGACGCAGAGATGGCGCCACATCTTCCGCTGTAGCGAGCAGCGGTATGCTTCACGAAACAAGGAAGTTCTCGCTAGTTAGGATGATCTTCGCGTGCTGCGATCACTGACAGGTTAGGATGAAACCCGTGTTCGAATCGAATAGTTGGGCTTAGAAGTCAAGCCACGACAGTCGAGGATTAGCGATAGGCATCGTCGGTGAAAGTCGGATTTCGTCGTTTTATTTCTGAAAAATCCTAGTGAAATGTGCGCGCTGTAAAATCGGAAAATGTGCGAACGAATTTGGTGACCAGACGACGCCTTCCTAGTTTGAAAACCCAGCAGTTCTCGCAGGCGGCTCGCGAATCCGCGAGATCTGATCTTCATCTTCATCATCGTCATTTACATCAATATGGCCGCTCCTGCATCGTCAACAAAATTTAGCGATAATTACGAACTGAAAGAGGAGTTAGGAAAGTAAGTACACCTTGTTTCTTTTTGCGACGGATTTGCCGATTGATCGCGCTTGCTATCGGGCGGACGCACGGGGGGCGAGGGCGTTATCTGGGCTCGTTTTCCATCTTAACGATAGCGAGATATCTGCAGAGGAAGATACGTATTTTTCGACCAGCTTTTCCAGAAACCTGTGATAGGGGTCGGAGATGGGGAGAACCCATGGGGGACGTGACCCCCCGCCCCCATGGATCGACATTTAACTATCAGATTGACCGATGATTTAATAGCCTACTAACATCATGACCGAAATATCCCTGCATTCCTAGTGCTGCATTGCGATCGTGAGGTGGGCTTACCTGCATTGATTGGATGCGCATTGTTTTTGGATGCAAGATGCACCATCGAGATGCTCTTCCCCTACCCTATTTTCTGATCACTTTCTTAAATTGCTAACCAGTCGGGATATCGAGCTGAAATCTGCATTACTTATCATTAGCCGGATATGTGCCATTCGTCTTGAAATTTATTTGCATTGATGATCAGCTGGATGTGAGAATTAATCTCCGAATTTCGTTTTGATCTGCAGGGGTGCGTTTTCAATCGTTAGGAGATGTGTACAAAAATCAACTGGATTAGAATTCGCGGCGAAAATTATCAATACCAAAAAATTATCAGCAAGAGGTAAGTCCTGCCAAATATTTATCGCTTCCGGGGAAATCGAGTGGTGCACTTGGGTGGGTTTTGGGATCTTGATAATACGGGAAGCTTGAAGTTAAAAGTTATTGAAGAGATTGAAGAATACGTATTTGTTGTTACAGATCTTATTACAGTTTTTATTAATCGTTTTTAAATGTTATGTTTAAAAATAGCAAATAGTATTTTAGCACCATCAAACTAGATCTCCATAAAGACTATTAATATTGCTGCGTAAATATTCTCGAACGTGCTTAAATCATTCATAGCCACTTCTGTTTTTGATAAGTTAATGTTAAAAGTTGACCTTGCTGATATTGCAAAAACAAACAGCTGCACGATTTGCCGAGGAGGTTTATAAGGGGTTGTTTTTGACCTCTCTACACTTGTTATGCTCATCTTGACAATTGCTATCTCTGTCGATTTATCCTATGTTTCATTAATTTGTAATGTACCACATCGTCGCATCGTACTGTATAGTATTGTCGTATCGCATGGAGAAAATCGACGCTCAGGTGATCATATTTGAAAAGTTTGTCCCAACAACACCAAGGATTTCAGTGTAGCAGCGGTGTTATTGATTTTATAGGCCCATTTAATTTATGGACATTTTACACTTGTTGGAGACCTCATTAGCAAGAGCCAAATTACGAATTATCAATCGATACACGTGCAAGGACAGAGTCAGGAAATGGTAGGACTTTCAGGGGTCATAATCGTTAGCTTCTCTAGAGGTCATGGCCCATATATGTAGAAATACCTGTTTATGTTCACTAAGAATTTTGATTTCCAAGGTGCATTCCAGAAATTCTGGCGTAAACAACCAAACCTGTCCTACCACTGTCGATCTAAGCCATTGCGTCTTTTTTCCCCCAGTAAAAACTGTCACCTTGTTCGTATTTCTCCTCTTCCGATCCCCGATTTTTCATCTAGTGTACCCAATAATGTCTGCCATATTTTATTTTTAATATCTTGGTTACTAAAGTGTTATGACGATTGCCTCTATGCCTATTTGCAAACGATTGATATGATATCAATGTCGCGCATGGGCGTATCCGGTTACGTAAAAAAGTGACGCAAACTGTATCGAAAACAAATGAAAACACTGTTTACAAGAGGACTTTAAGATACCGATGGCTACGTCATGCATGCAAACGTGACTTCCTGTTTGCCATGGTTATGGTCAATCTAAAAAATAAATTGTAAGATGTAAGGTTACATTAGCATATACAGTGTACCCTTATCAGATGCTGCCCTGACATCTGCTTTAGAGTAACATCTAAAGGTAGAATAGCATAGTTTTGTGAGAACGTTTTTATTGGTGTATCATTTGATAGTGTTGAAATGTATGCGAAATGGAATCGTGTAAATTCCTCCGGTATCACATCTCTTATCATTTTCACCGCGCGCTCATATACAATTCCTCGAATGTGTGTTTGTCGTTCGGTGGAATTAAAACGTAATACAGTTTTTAATCAATACCTTATTATTTTCCCACGTTGTTGTTTCGAAGTTGTAAACCCATGAACCATGGCATTTACGTATAAAACTTGGACCGTCCAACCTTGAATTGGCGCTTTGCAGATCTGATTGCGAGCACCCTGTCACCCCCCCACCCTACACCCATTATCGGATTAATTCCAAGGTAATAATTGCCAACGTAATCGGTATTCCTAACACTCGTTGTAGCCATAACGAGATTAGACGAAAATATTGGTAACCAGGTTCTGTTCGACTATTATAGTGTGCGCATTCGTATACAAGTATACAGTGCACGACCGACTTGGCGCCCGTGGTATTTTTACAACGCATTTTGTTGGCCCAATCTTTTCCATGTTTTGTGTGCCGGCCACTTGAGCAAAGTGATAATCCATATTGCGTGCCGTTCAGCTCCCACCGAGCGTTTTTACCCAACATATTTCCTCAATCTAGGTTTTTTTTTTGGCGTTTCTTCCGCTAGGTTCAAAAGGTATCCAGCCTTCCTTTCCTGGTCGCTTTTAAAATGAGCAAATATGGGAATTATACTGATAAAAAAATCAATTTTGTCGCCCTGTTGCATTACAGGAGAATGTTTTTTTTTAGTGTGCTTTTAGCTGTGACTGTTGTTGTCGCTAAGAGCAACACGTTTACGTAATTATAGCTTCCCACGTGCATGATCTTCCAATTGATAACTTGGCGATTATGACCTTTATGGGGTTGTGCGTAAATCACGTCCATCAAAAATATGAAGTCATTTGCAGGGATGTGGCCGATGTGACAAATGTGACAAAATGTGACAATTTGAAACCTGTGTGGCAAATGTGACAATTTCTGTAAAAAAGGGAAAATAATGTGACAAATGCAACAAATAAAGCGGGAAATCTCTTTTATGCATGACCCATCTCTAGAATTATAAGGGAGACAGGGCTCAAAAATAGTCTGTTGATGAAGAGGAAATTACCAAAAAGAAGGAAAAAGCCCAAAAAATGTTGCATGCAGGAATGGAGATGTTACATGAGGCCTGCAGTACTAGCCGCACAGATATTGTGAAAGTAGAAGCTGCAAAAGCCATCATGCAAAGCGGCAAGGTGGCAATTGAGCTTGCAGATGAAAACTTGCATCAGTTATCCAAAACGTGTGCAAAAAGCAAAAAAAAAAATTGAATAAAATGTAACATTTTTGCAGATACGTCAAAACTCTCACAAAATATACTGAACTAAGAAGCAATTGCATAACATTTGCATGTGACAAAATGTGACATAGATGGCCACATGCCTGCATTTGGCTAAGCACTCCTTTCCACCTTACCACATGCAGTGTACTTCCAATACCATTCGTGAGTTAGTTATAGAATGGTTTCGCTGTGTTCGAAAACTGTAAAACTTGTTGTCGAATTTTGAACGTTGTTTGTGCACGACCATCTTCATGGCTGCTCCACAAGTGTGGGCGAGACAGTTAACTGGAAAAAAAAGAGATTAATCCGACGTGTAGGATTCGGATAATAAAAGTGGAGAGATTGAATGAAAAAACGGTCTGCCCACTAAAAAGCTGGAATTAAGCGCTCGTGTTACGCCTAGCGACCGACCCGTACGTGTGTTCGATAAACGTTTTCAAATATTCACGCTGATGTCTTCTTGCCAATCTTGCGCCTATTTAAGGCACGTATTGATTGGGCACGATGACTTGACCGAGTTTCGCATCATCATGTATTAAAAGCATTGCCTGCGCTAGCTGGCTGCAGCTTCTGCTTTTACCTTCTTCGTATTTATGATTCAGGCGATAACCCAGTTCGGTTCGTGCCAGTCCATCATCGACCGAGCAGAATCAAAGTCAGGTCAAGTTTAAAGTGCTTCAGCCAAACCTCCAGCCTACTGGCATGGTGATGGAGGTTTTACATCTGCCCACGCTAGTCTCGATTATGTTTGCTGTAAAACGTCCACTGTCATTGAGCAGAACTTTCGTAACGTCACTGCCCAGTCTTGTCTTTGGCATAAGTCGCCCATTTTCGGTGTAGCAACGCCATAAACAGTGCTGGACACCATGTACTACTGTTTTCTAACACTGTGAAACCGTGTATGTACCTTGTATGTACTGTGACCATGTGTTTCACACACCGCTGATTACTGCATGGAAATAAGCTGGGTTGAAGAACATTATAGAAACGAGAATGGACTGAAGAAATACAGTCCATGTAGTTGTTGGTGTTGACTGTATGGGTTGAAGAATCTGAAAAAAAATCTAGGCTATTCCAGCTGGCCTGCACTAAAACCAGATTTGAACAGTTTTGAAGACATTGTCGCTAGTACATGAGGTCTCCAGAAGAACAGAAAGATATTCCCCTAATATAAAGTATAAAATTACATTGGAAACTGTTGAAAGCTTGTACGAATGCCTGATCGATTTCAAAGAATGTCAGTTGATTTACAGAGAAATGCAACTGTAACAAGACACTTGGTAACTGTTTAATGAGAATTTCATTACGGGCTCGTATTGCTGTATTTTAGACTGTTCTAATATCGGTTAGGTTTGATAAAGGTCTTGTCATGGATCCGTACATGTAGATTGCACTTTGTGTCCAGAATTTTTTTGGTTCTGTAATCGATGAGATTGAGTAGAATTCGTATCGGCAATATGGCGCCCTAGAAATTGCAGAATTTTGTTCTCATACAGACTACATATTGTGGTTTCAATTATTACAGGTGTTTTGCATCTACGTGATAATTAAAACAGACGTGCTGGTACGAAAACAACAATAATTGTATGCTGAGCCTGCATCTAAATTTAGGAGCTTTGTCAACAAAAATGCACAACTGGTTGTATCAGCCTTCGTGTTAAACTCCTGTTTTAAAATTGCGTTGATGATTTTATGGTTTAATTTGAGCCAAACGACGATAACGTCATCTACTCTCGCGATTGCACCTACGCTAGGAAGGAAACGAAGCCCAATGATAAGAAATTTGGCAAGGACAACGTGAGCATTTTTATGATAAAATGGTAAAACCCAAATATGCGGCACCTGCAGTGCATTGGGGCGGGTTCAACCTGAATTTGAATGAAATAAAGCTTAGTCTGATTTCGAAGGTCTAGAAAACTTGGAATTTATCCAACAAGTGGTTCGACTACGATTTTGAGAAATCAAGCGACTTTATTCAGATTTTGAATAAATCTCCTGGCTCACGCTGTCAAAACTAAAAAAAAATCCTTTTAATTCTAAAAAAATGGGCTAAATTTATTCGAAACCATTATTTATATGCACAGCAAATGCGATCGCCCCAGAACGTGGTCTTGGAGACGTTCCAGGTTTAAACATTTACCAGACCTACATTGGTATTTACGGTTGTTATTTTTTTTGCTCTTTGCAGTGCCTAGAACAATGAACCTACGTGTATAGCTTTAACTCCTAAATACCTTCCATTTTGTAGCATTACGCATGCGTTTACTTAGCTATTAGTGACGACCAGTTTAAACGAGTGACGCCATCTATTGTCACTTCTGGCGGTGCAAAATCAAGGCTCAGGACATTGGCTGGGCTCAGTTCGATTGGAGCTGATGGCGCTAATTGCCGAACAACCCAAAAATTGCCACCGATGATCCAAGATCGTAAAAGACTAATCGATAAATTGGCGAACGATGGTCATGTAAGGTTTTAGAAGCACTTTTCAGCGCCCATATATATCTCATAAATAGCCCATATAATTCACGTTATTCACGAGGCATTGACCTGGAATGACAAATTTGATGCGCGCTGTCGAGATCCGTAATAGGTCTCCACGAAATCCTTCCGTGGGGGAATGGATGTGGGGATCTTTGCAATCGATGTCATTTCAGTTAACATTCATCCAGGATGACTAGCTCGATTGTTTCCACTCATTACTAGGCATGCATATAAGCAGATGGGATATTCGCTCATCAGACCCCATCAAGCTAAATTGTGGTTGGAAAACGTCAAAAATACATATTTTTGAACTGCCAATATTGGGAGTGTGCAGCGAAAGGGTCGCCCTCTAGTGGCAGTCGAGTAAGCTCCCATGAAAGTAGGATACTTTCATTAAAGAACATGGCGGAGTTCGATAAACTCAGGCTCGTGGCCCAAAAATAAATCCGGAATGCTTTAAATACCATTAAAGAGTATTATTGGGTACTACGGAGTTAGTCAAAGCCGTTTAAATAATAATTAGCTCGCATTTACGAGCTTATTTGGGGAAAATGAAAAACTTCCCATTGCATTTGAGGCTTTTATCCTACTCTCGCGGCCATTAAAGTGACTGACTGCAGCGCCACCCGTGGCGTTGCACACTCCCAATAGAGTACTTTTTTGCAATATAAATGTAGGACGCCTTCCAATTTTTGAAGGAATCAGGTCAAAAGAGGTGCATGCTACATAACACTATAGGAATACATGTAATAAAAATGTATATTGTTGAAGAACTAATTAAGCTAAGTTGAATGCGGTAGGATAATTCATAGTGTTTGTCATGTTTATCTATATTTGGTTGCCAGGGCGAGAATTTCATTTTACACTACATTACATTGCTCCAAACATGAGTCGTTTGAAATTCATAGGCCATGCTCTTGGACGCAGCTATACAGAAATCATTTTGTCCAAACGTCATACATTATCCGTAACCGTATCATTAGCTCAATTAAACTGTTGCCACAGATCACGCGGATGTAAAGGTCTCGTGATCACATTTTGATAATTCTGGTTCTGACGCATGTATACATTGCTGATTGACATGATATCGGCAGCTTTATTGCCATTGTCAGTAGATTTGGAAGTAAAATTGGGGCCTACCTTTATTCTGATTGTTGTATGATTGTGTAGATTAGGCTTCTTCTTTCTTAAGTGTTTTTCTTTCGAAACAAATGCGATGTTTAAACACGTAACGTATGCATTTCGTGTAAATGTTTGTCGAAATCATCCAAGCCTCGTATGGGATTATTGTAATATACGAGCTTTCATGAGGGGTTTATAAAGAGTTCATGGTGAATTGGCAAGAAAATGAATCTGAAGATGTGTTCGCTCATGCGTGGTTATGCGAATCTGGAAAAATACAATTCAAGTGAAGCCTCTAGCTACAGTATATGTGCCTTATATATTGATAATGCAGGGCGCTTACAGGCACAAATGCATATGAATGCATTGGGAATATCGGAAAGAAGAAATTTGTCTGATTTTTGCAATAATGGATAATCACCTATTTGGTCGTTTTCTCCGCATGTTTTCTTCAGTAGCACTTATTCATGGTTAGCATTCTGTTGTTAGAATGAATTTGTGTGTTTGGAGTAATCCAAGAAAGCTGATGTTAAGAGCCCCACATTTTGATAACTGCATCATCCCTAAGATTAGATTCGAGGGTGTGGTCGTCATTGCGGTAACAGTGGAAAATATTCGAGCTAATACCAAAGTGGGTATTTTAATAGGGATTTAATGGAGTGCATACAGCAGCAGTTGTTCTCTACTTTTTCCGTACTTTTCGGTGCATCCTCTGGCAGACTGAGATTGAACTTTTGGCATTTAAGAAAAGAGTAAAAACATTGGCAATCTGATTACCTGTATACAGTGTAGTGCAGGAGGTGCGTTATGGCGACAAAAAGTGATTGAACAATTGGGTTACGTTTTTTTCACCAAATGGATCTTCTAGTGAAAAAATGTAATAATGGAACAATGCAAGGAAAAGCTTTTTTCTCTGCTTTATCTCTTGGACAGCAATTAGATATTAAATGCCTTTGGGCAGCTCAACCAACCGAGTCGTTGCATATACAATAGACTGATATCAATTATAAGTAAATGTGTGTTGTTTGCATGAACCTATCTCTTCAGACGTTGATTTGCTTAAAAGATTGAAGTGTTTTTGCCCGAATGCAGAATACTGCATGAGTATTGTAAAATGAACTTCAATGCAGTTTTTCAATTACCATGGGCATGTACAGGTCTAGATCAGGATAGCCTGGAATGATTCCACAATGGATAAACTGTGTTTGTCCAAATTAGTTATTCAATTAAGTTATTAGCGCGAGAATTTAGTTTTTTTGAGCATCCAATTACAGAATTGACAAGCATTATTTTTGATCGAACAAAACTATCTAAATTTGCTATTTTATGTGAATCCTGTTAATTATAACACTAAATTTGGCATTTCTTATATTGTCATGCATACATATGCATGTCATATTTTTGTCCTATCAGTGGTCATGCTGGTCAAGTAAGTTTGTTTTAAAGTCTGGAAAATTTAGGACTAGGTCAGTGAAGTTGAAACTCATTTCTGGCATACGTTACCACTGTATAGTCTGTATTGATATTTAATGTGTGTGTCAAGCCCACGTGCATAATAATATAAGCTTACAGTATACCTATACGTACGCTTACAGAATGGAATATAAGCATCTCAGAAATTTCGAAATGTCGAAGAGAATTTTAATCTATACCATGATGATAGGAAGACTTACATTTCTTCAGTTTGTTGGCATGGAGACTGTTCCTTTCGACGAATGGTTGGATAATTTAGTTACGGACAATGGTGTTAAGGCTGCAAATGGTCGTTGGGCAGGTGGTGCATGCATGTGGGTGGGCTTAAAAATGTGAAAACTGCTTGGGCGAGCAAGGGACTATTTAATCAGATACATGTACTATATGCATATGAAGTTCAGTCTGTTCTTATTCACCACTTTCCACGAAGCAGTGCAGCGAACCGTTGTCCAATATGTCTATATTATAAGTATGGTGAATACCTATGAAAATAGCGTATAGTCCACTTATGGACCCTGAAAGTGAATTTATTCATGCGCTGTATCAATACCCAGGAAGCCCCTGATTCGTTGTTATGACAATGATACTCTTTGAATGACACATACGCAGGTAGAGAAGACCTACGTGTATATCGGAAGAAAGCCTATATTGACTTTCTAATATTATTCGTCGCTGAATAAGCACCATATTTGCCATAATGCCTGGAATATTATTTCAAACGAATGATTTTCAATCTAAGTCGGAACACGTTTATCCAATAACTTCATGGACTCGTCTGACTGGCAACCCGTAGGCCCATATCATCGTAAATGAAAACTTTGAGCAGTTGAAAATTGATTTATTTTTAGTCGTTTTCAGCTTTGTCATTCCATTTTACTCCGTATTTTCTAATAATTTACGAGTTTTATGATATTTGAAAGGATTTCAACTATCTTCCATTATAGGTTGGTCCACATGAGGAGTAAAGGCCAAATAATATCTAAAATTCTTGAGAAATCTGAAATTATCATATTGCAATTATAGGGGGCATCTAAATGAGCATTGGACTATTGGGTCGTGATATTTGACTTCCTAAGTTTTAATTCGCAAGCGGAGGCCTCATTGCAAAGTCGAAGTGATAGAGGAGGACGGGATTAGCCTATCAATGGTTAATTTGGGTTTAAAAACGTTTCTGTAAATTTATTATGAATTTCTACACTGCTGGTTTGGTGTAGCTTATTGCTGCACAACTTTTCAGCTTTGAAGTACTGTACATGTATATTAACCACCAAGTCACCCCGAAGGAAACCTACGTATATATGACATTGATAAATCAAAGTCGTGAATTATTCATATCACTAACAGCAATGGACTTGATTTTGATTTTTGATTTGATTTATTTATTTGCCACACTCTTGGAAAACGTATAGTACAATATAATCAGACAGTTGGTACACGGAAG
>JAQFYZ010000720.1:0-34622 GCA_034695085.1 Cylindroiulus punctatus | reverse complement strand
GGTACACATGCGATGAACATACTGTATGTACCCATAGGGTGTGTATATAGTTTCAAAACATTTGTACCCTTAAGGTTCAACATTTCTACTTTTTCCGTTTAGAGTGTAGGTGTCTTTCTGGCGCATTAGGCAAACAGGGTTGAAATATAAATATTTTGTGCAGATTTGTATCAGACTGTGGCATTTTCAGTATGTATTATGCAAAACTGACATTGTGAGAAATTTCGCCTTTTTGAATGAAACTTTGAGACATCGGCACAAGGGACCCGTTTTCAGTTCTTGTTTCATTGTTAGCCTTTCTTGATTGAAACTTTATGCTCGTCGTTTTTATATTTGTGTAAACATTTTTAATTGCATGCCATTCTCATTCTTATTGAAATTAGAATAACTTTGGCATAGGAACAAAACATGACGCCAGCCCATGTCTTTGGTAACAGGTAATTCGTATTTCGGATCTCCTCTAGAATTTCCAACTGACTTTTTTAATGAGCTTTGTCATGTCGTGGAGGTAGGGTGATGGCTGGCCTACTTGTCTCAATAATTGGATATATAGGCAATATGCCTGCATGCATAAGCGGAGTTATGTGCGTTGCAGTAGAATATTGATTTCGTTGGCTGCTGTGCGTCGAAGTTGCAACTAAAAATACAAAAAAAAATCGCTCTGGCTAAAAACGACAACAGGTTGGATGAATCCATTGTAGAACAAAGGAACAGAGTATTAATGGCTGGATTCATCAGGTTGCAGCGCTTGGCAACTATGTGGAATCCACCGCCAAAGTCAACATGCTGCTGAAATTTTAAATGGAAAACATTTTAGACCAGGATTCGGTCAATAGCTGTATAATTGAGATGTGGCGCTATTAGGATTCCATCGTGTGCCAAATAATGTATTGAATCCGCTAGCTAGCCGTCTAGGCGGAAGTATGTCTGAAACGTTAATCGCTTTTTTGACCGATAGATGGGGCCACGAATTGTTGACGGATGCCAGAAATGGTGGATATTTCAAAATTGTATGCGGTACTTTCACCATGACATTTGCTGGGTAGTCAACATATACATGTCAAACTTGGCATTGACAGTGTCATCATATTATTTCTAACTGTGATATTCCCACCATCGTGTGTCCAAACGTTCATGCCTTTTACTTTACGTCAATAATTTACCCCTTTAACATTAGTATGGCCTATATCCTGATTCTTCCATGTCCTGAGCTCGCTTCTCGCTTGTGATGTTATCAATTTAAGCCTAACTGAACTTGCATTTAATTTTGAATTCCCAGTTGATCGCACATCTTTTTACCCTGCCATAAAATACACCCTTCGAGCATGGTGGTTATGCAAGCATGGCCCACAGTGTCGCCACTGCACACTGCATGGCTCAAACTATTCCGAAAACAACTTTTTCAGTTGAACTCCATGAATAACAACTTCAGGAGGCATTTTGGCATGCTGCGCAATAGCGAGTTGAGAATTTCGATAGACGTCAGACCATTATTATGGGAGCTGCGAGGCATCACTCTGTAAACATGGAAGCTCAGTTCGCTTTCGAAAAATAATAAACGGTATTATAACAGCCCGAATATACTATTTGGGTCACCGCGTTTGAACTCGCCAAGAGAAAGGGAAGACTGTCTTGGCCATTCTTCAGGCGTCGGGCACTTGGTCAAAATCATTGCACCAATAAAGGTGGAATATTCTTTCCCATCTCCATCGATTCCAACTTCGGGCCTGCCTTCGTGATCAATATTAAAGATGGGCGAAGTAAAAATAAACATATGCGTATTATTTATGGAGACATCCGAAGGATGTACGAAAGTGCATTCGTAATGTGTAGTAATGCCCTTTTGTTCTTTTAACATAACCTGACATCCCGACCCACAGGTGGATGGCGTCCCATCTTCTTCTCATGTATTGATTTTCAACATTTTGCTCTGCCGTATCACGTATGCACACTTTGACGACGTTGGGATGCGTTTCCTTTCATGACAATGGTAACATTAAACGCCAGACTCCTTTACTTCCGAACATGGCCCTAATTAACATATTTAACAATGCTCTATAATGAGTGTTTGGTGGAATTGTTGGAAGTGTGTCGCACGGCCATCTGATGGCCGCTTTGGAAAGTTTTGTTTCCATGAAGTATATCAAATAGCGAGTTTTGAGCTGATTACATCAATTGATTATGTTGAAATTTAAAATTGTATTTGGTATGCAATTGTTAATTAACTAGCACGTATTTTTGCGTTAATGGTCGCTGAAAGCACTCGATAGTTGTACTCAAAACCTGATCACCCTTTCAGATAATATGTCTGTATTGAAAAATAGATATTGGAGTTTGATTTAATGTACATGTACAATTGTATACTGCTGTCTATTCGAGATTGATGTTACACTCCAGCGAGGTTTATGCGAAGTAGAGTCATATTACATTCGCAATATGTGATTGTGATGGTAGGAATGTATTTAGCTTCTGAATGCTTCCTGTATATACACATAGTATTTCAAAAAACTATCTTCGTGACAGCTTGTCGAAACATTCGCCGAAAGTTTTAACGTACCGTTAAAGTTCATCATATTGCGGGTTTATTTGTTTATTATTATTATTATTATTTGATCAGAGAAATGGCCTTAGGGCATTCTTATGCGATTAGGTTACAGTGTATTGGATGCTTTCGAAGATGCAAAATTTCATTTTTGTATTGCATATAATACGCAGTAAAAGCTCTGAGGCCCTGAATACATCGGAAACATGGTCGATATGAGAAATATCAAAGTTCATTTCTTTTACGGGTCATTCTAAACTAAAATTGTTTTCTGAGTGCCTTGGGCTGTTATTTCTCTTCATTTTTGTAATATTATGCTTTCGAAAAGCTCGCAATATATTTGCTGATTGATATTCTGAAATTTGCTGGAATTGATTACGAGCCAAGGCATGCTTTTATGGGTACAATGTGAGTGCGCCTTATACCGACTTTGACATTATGCAAATTGCATTTCTCATGCTCTTAGTATAACTGGACTTGTCATAGATTTAACAAAACCCGAGTTTCCGTGCGCAACTGGAAATCAGAAGAGAGAATTTCATGACTTGTCACTGATACATGTATACTGTAGGGTATACAGTATAATGTAATATTACAGTTTACATTAAAGTTTAACTACTTGTTGTGGTTTCAATTGCTCTAATATAATGAACAATAAGCCTGCTTCAAATTAACTAGTATATATGACACTATTCCCTCTCCTACCTGGAAGCTGCTTTACATAAATAACATTTAATAATGCTTAAGTGTTTTCCTTCTTTGACATGTTCAAATCACATAGTCGAACCATTGAAATGGCGTGCTCTCTCCATTACCTACTGAGAATCATCCTTCACTTTCATGTATCATAGGAGGTGCTTTATGCGTGCTTTTGTCATATTTGTAATGCTAATGGTTTATCAATTGGCATTGCCATCCATCCCATTATCTCGGAGAGTGTATTTTATAAAGTGCTGTTTACCACCTTTTCGGTCACGCACAGGTTAAGTTTATCCAGGGCAGCGTACGTGTTTTTGATGAACTGAATCGGGATAATTTCCTCCAGAACCATTTATCAAACAGACCTTCCCTAAATGTAATTTCCTATCTTATAAATACTTAAGAGCAGGCTACACGTATGGTGACGTTGTGTCATGAACCATGCGCTGCCACTATAAATGGCATAGCCAATAATTGTCAAGAGTTGTTGATGAACTTTTAAGGTGCAGGCTTGTGTGCATGTCGCCTGTAAGGAAATACACTCGGCATTTCCACTTGATGGATTCATTTCCCAAATCCATTTTCACGCTAAATGATTCACGCCTACGTACGCGTTGGAAAAACGAATCCAGAAACACAACTTTTATAGGAAAATTGAATAGGCTTATTATGAGTTTGAAAAAGCTAATCCAATAAGACTTCTAGTCAAGGTTCGCAACTGCTTCTAGTTATTATAATTAAATAATGGTTTTATAGTCAATGCAATTAACCATAAACTCTCGCACAGTGTACTTGTATTTCCTTATGTCAATTACCCTTTTTAATTCAATAAACAACCATTAATTTTCTGTTATAGAGGATGATCGAAACGTCCCGCAACCCATGGCAAAGTCGTAGTACATTCATGGGTTGCGTAACTTTTCGATCACCATATACATCCCACACATGTACATTGTATACTTATAAAGTCAAACATTGCTTGTCTGTTTTTCACTGGTGTATGTCAGTGTTCCTCTTTACATGGAACACCTGGAATTGTCAGGGAAAATGGATTTACTCTGAAAAAGCCAGGAATATTCAACAAACCATTTACAACATAATAATGAAAAGATGACGAAAAATTCTGTGGAAGAAATTAATAATGAAGTTGCCAATTAAAAAAACATTTTAAATTCGCTGTTATCTTATGAAAATAATAACTCCTGTTTATACTTCATATGCTAAGCTTGGTCAGGGATAAAACCAGCTTGGTCTTAAACCTAGAAAATTAGGGTAGATAAAAATGTCATACTTTGGGGAATCATGTATATTTATTATTATTATTATTAGCCGTTCAGTCGTTGCCGACTCTCGGAGACTTCATAAGCCAACATTCTCCAAACATACCAGTGTTTATTATCAAAATTTACATATCTTACTGAAGCATCATTTGCAAATCAATACTTGTAAAAATCTCGTGAAACAAAACATCTGATTATTCAAATTTTGGAGAAAAAAACCAATTCGAAATGAAATTCTTTCGACAACAATACCCTTTAAGTATGAATGATTGATAACCGTCCACTTCTACGACGTGCGTTGGATGCGTTGAAGTAATGCGCGAGTTTTCCAATTCGTAAATTCATTCGGATCAAAAGTTTAAATAACACTGGTTGCGGCTGATGATAGTACAAAATTATCGATGATACTGGGATCAAATGTCACAATTGCATTCGCGCTGGCGAAGCTGGGGTCGAAGGGCCTGCATCCAGCGGGTATGCCCATTGTACGTGTGATGGTCTTAGCAGGTGAAATTCTTTGCTTTCTATTACCGTTCCTTTTGTTGTTGGCAATTTTACGATAGAAGCTTACACGTACGTAGGCCTCATTTAAGCGTTGGCGCATTTAAGAGAAACATGGCTGTGGGTGCCACTCTTGATCGATTGTTCGTTTGTCGACCTTTGTTTCCCTTCCTGACTTTTGCACAACACGCATTTGCTCGTGTTTTTAAAGCTTCGTGCTTTTCTTTTTTTTCTTCCCGAGTTAAGCTCATTGTCGTTGGCAGCGCATCACCAGTTTGCCTCTGTACGCCCTGGCTGACTTCTCCAGCACTCTGTTAATCTTTGCAGAAACTGGAAGCCTGTGAGCTATTGTGATGGAGACCCCCCATTTTTCACACTCAACAATAACGCCTAAACCTTTAAAGAATTAGCTCCGTGAAAAGTTTCGAATGATTCAGACTTGTTGGAGTGTGTCCTTATTGCCTTTCGCAATGCTGCATTTAACGCCATCTAAACGTTTCTGTCGTAGCGGTTTGCACCTCCTGAACAGCACTGTAGAAAGCTGATATAGCCGCCTTAAGCAATCTGTTTTTTATGAGCTTGGATTTTAACGTTCCCTCACATATGCATGCAGCTTGTCAACATATTTCGTTACTAGCAGTATCGATGAATTCTTTTTGTATGCCAATTAAGGCCCATTGAAAGTGCGTTGTGACTTTGGGGACACCCTGCATAAAATTACGAAACAAAATTTCTCCTTTCCTGATCAACATATTAAAATATTTTTTTGTAAACGTTAAGAGGGACTTGCGTTTCTTGGGCTATGCTCTTGACAACTTGTGGAAATGCATATGATATTAATAAAAACGATAATTCTATGTTTCACTTTTTATCTTGCTTTATGGGCGATAGATGGTAGCACCTGCTGTCTGAATAGGAATATACGAGATTTACTCTCGTTGGCAAAATAGATTTATATGGAAAAATTCTAAAAACGAAATGTCTTTTCATGATTTAATATAGCACAGGAACTTACTATCAATACAAACTTTGAATTAAACATTTAGTTTCATTTGAAATTATCATATCTGTCCAAAATTATCAAAATTCAATTTCAAGAAATCACTTTCAATGGGCTTTTAGCACCAGTTTGCTTTCAAACTTAAATTTCATGCGCTAACGAAGGAATAAATCAGCAACTGTACATGTGTACCCAATACCTTTGCAGAACAAACCCTGAGTGATAAAGTTGATTATGGACATACATTGTATACAATGTACACTTGTGTGTATATGACCATGTATACAGCTCATGAGCCATTTATGGTCACGTATCGCCATACAAGGGAGCATTAGATAAAGCCATATGCTTGCGCAGGCAGCATGGTCTTGCACATATGGAAAATGTGTTACCGGTACCTGACATACTTGTCAATATAAATTTAGGTTTATAGCCATTTAATAGCCTTAATTCGGTCTATTCACTGCTTAATGTATAGCATCATTAAATATTAACAGCATATCCATTTATGTTAGTGATTTTTTTATTTTATACTCAAGTTTATTGTTGCTAACTTCTCTTTATCTAATGTATAGCCTACATGCCAATGTTTGTAAAATATGTCTGCTTAATTTGGAAATTATTCATGGAATCGACACAACTGTATTGCCATATTTACTGCAATCACACGTATGACATTATACTGTACATGTAAGTGCATTTGCGGATCACTCTCTTGTCTAACCATACAGGTAGTCCTTGTAATGCTTCAAATATGGCCAGATGTGACCCATGTTTATTTTTTTTCCAAATAAGGCCTGAGAAACATTATATATAAAATTTATGGGTGAATATTTTTGCTTTGAACTAGTGTACTATATGTTTGTTGCTTAAACGCAAAAAAACCTAAAACCTGAACATTTTATATATCTGGAACGTGATATTTCACCGTATTTATAGGTAAAACTCTGATAAGGAATATGGCTGAGCGATAAAATTATGGTTATTGCCGATTTGAGTTATACTATGCGAGCGTATATATGCACTATAATTCCAGTGTTGAAATTTGAAATGTGAAAGCAGTGTTTTGTCATGAAAAATGCAATCAATCCACAAAAATGCCACAACTTTTCCTGCACTTTAATGTACTTTCTTTCGTTTAAACCTCATTCATTAATCAAAATTATATAATTGTTCTTTGTTGGTTCGACAAGTTATACGTGTAGTTTGGCCGTTGATTTTATAATTTGTTTTGCATTAATATTACATTTTAAATGGAGCCGTGGCGTACAAGTATGTATGAATACTTGTTTCTATCAATGGCTTTGATTTAGTCCATGAAAGCTGGATGAAACGGCAATGGCTATATAGTTACGGTTTTATGCTACTCTTTAAGATACGGTGAAGGCAATCACTCAGCACACTTTTGTATACGCGTAGTAAACATTTTATGGGCCTCTCAGGCTCGTACGTTTCGTCTTCATGCAATTTTGGATTTTTTTCGACGCCTATGATATAGGCTGCAAGTATTCCCATCATGCACATTTCATGGATATCTCTTCCAAGTTTGAAGTTAACCGGTCATTTTAGGCAATATTTAACATGCAGTTTATCTCTATGACCACATTCTACGAGTACTTCAGTCTAAGGATTTGCTCATCATCTGGCTGGATCACGATCTTTCAAGCTTTTATCTTCCGCAATATTTTAACACGCACCTAGTTTTACTACGAAAAGTAAGGCTTTTTTTTCGCCATCTTTACGTAAGCATATTGCGACCGTTCAAAACTTCTTGATTTAATAACATTGGCTTAATGGTTCCAACTTTGATGGATGCAATTGGACGTGCGTTTACATTTCATTGCAATATATGCTGTAGGGCTTTCTGTGTGCAAATATCTGATGCGAGTTAATGATTTTAATGATTGCATATACATGTGCATGTACGAACGATAATGAATTTTCATATGCTCTGACTAATTTGAAATTGATTGATGTTGCCTCAGGGTGAGGAATCAAATTAGATTAGGCCCAGACGACTTAAGCGGGAATTCGTGATTCGTATACACCATGCTTTGACAAATAATGTAGGCGACGAATTTGCATTTCTTGGAACTGGCTAGCTGGCCAGGAACTTGTCTGCGCAACAGCAAATCTCCTCAATTATTATTAAATTATTCATTGCTTACGTTGGCAATTATGATTCCTCTTCTGTTTGACAAATTTAACCTGGAAGAATGCCCTTGCCCAGGCCTAGCTGCTTATGAAATTTTGTTAGAATTTTTTTTTTTGTACGCCTCAAAATAAGAGACAATATTTATAATTTTATATTTTGTTTTAGTATATTATACATGTGTTTGTTCTTACTGGCCAGCGCAGAGTACAATCACATAATTTTTTTAATTACCTGATGTAAAATTATTGTCTGTACACATGTATGTACATGTACAATGTTTTACGAATTTGTACCCAGCTGAGTTTAATGTCGAACTGTGCCTGCGTGCGTATAGATTTGTCTCCTGATTCGTCTATGACATTAAAGTGACACGTCCACGTATTTGAACATACTCAATATCAAACAAAATTCGATCAGTGCTTCCATGAAACACGTAATCAAAGTTATTCTAATTTATCGACTACCATACTGGATATATTTACGGCTATCATTACAAATAATTAAGTCTTATTTCAATCAATTGATAATAAAAATTATAATGCATGTAAATGTGGAAGTTGGTATTTTGCTATCAATTCATGCACTAGTGCATATTAACCTGGGATTCTCAATTCAAACCAGATTTCCCCACATTGAATAAAATCGACTGCTAGGTATGTGTAGCGAATGATAGTTCTGTAAGCATTATTGCGAGATGTGAAATACAGACATAATAGGTTGAATTCTATACATATATGAATGTGTTTAGCATTGCTAATGACATGGTAACTGTGGCGTGGAACATATTGCCCCTCTGTCTTTGTGGGAGCATATATGGCACCTAAGAGCATCAATCGATGCGATTTTGTAACAACGGCGTTGGTAATGGCTTGTTTGTATTAATGATACGAAACTAAATTTCTTTTTTATATAAAAGCGACGAGGAACGTGTTTCAATTTAATCGGAACGTGTGCTGCATACTGCACTGGAATGACCCATGAAAACACGTTTTCAAACTTTTATTTCCCTCCATAAAACTAATGTCCTTTCTCAAACACGGAGAGTCAGGCCATTTAATTATAATGAATTTGGACGATTATACAGTTTCACAGGAACATTCGGCTACTTAACATAACCATGTTCCTTCCACTTTGGCATCCCTTTATAACTTTAGTAATTTTGGGATTTTAATGAGAACTTTAGTCTGGGGATAATCGCGTAATGACTTCGCTCGTTACAAAATTATGCTGGCTTAGATTACAGATTTTTTAATAAAAAATTCATTATTGTCTCGACAATTAATACATTGATTGCGCGAAGCAGCGTGCCATTTTTAGCTCAGGTTCAAACGAAACTGGGCTCGTAAAAGTGGCATTAAGTAATTTGTAACGTGACAGCTATATATCCGCGTAATTTCAGACTGGGTGTAACACAATTTCATAACAAGAGGGTCATGTACAGCTATTCTGCTGACATGCAAAATAGGGCAATGGCATACAAGCATTCTGTTTTTGCCATGTACATTAGAATGGCTTAGTTAAATTCATTTTGATTTTAATCGTCAAACTAATCTTCTTTTTCTCTCTTCTTTTACTCATGGTTATTTAAAAGCTCGCTATTTCTAGTTTATGATCATGCGATATATTTTTCAAGCAGAGGATTTTGGGTAATTTGAAAGCAAGTCACAACTGGGTGACAGACGTTACGACATGTAAACTCACATCTTTATATATATATATGGTGACTTGTATAAGGGACTCGGGGAGCTTTATTTAATATAAGTTCAAGCTTGCATGTAAACATAATGCTTATCAGCTAGTGTTTGTGCGTGTACTTTTTGGCAGTTTTGCGAGAATTACCTAATTGATATTTCTGAGCTGGCCAACCCAAGACACACTATGCAACCAATCGAAATTCATTTCTAGGTAAGGTAGAATGTGTATTTCAAACCTTAGATTTTCTCTCGTGAGTCCTTTAGATGAGCGACTACCATATTTAATGTATGACGTTGAGAGTCGTCACAAACGAAATAATTCATTATTTACTACGTACTCAAATTGCGTGTCAGTTTGAATTAAGTCTGCATCATCTCGCCTCTTGCTCATCAGCGTCTTGTGGAGTTGTGTTTGCACCAAACCCTGTCTTGAAACTAGCTTCGTTGGTCGTGACGCCTCGCCCTCCATCACAATCTTTGAGACGGGTGAACCTTATTTGACGTTGTCTTGGTTTTAATTGTTTCTGAGAAGCTTTTGTGCGCTTCCCATCGCAGGATCAAGATTAATAATGCATGTGACACCCACCTCCGTATTTATATTGGAATGATTGCGTGGTGGGTACCAACAGGTGTATTTTACATGCCACTTCATGTCGCGTATTATGTATGGACCTAGACTTCTCATAAACTCCAGGAGGATCCAGATGTTCGGGAATTCATAATGGGGCGGAGATGGACCCTACCATCATCGAGAAATATGAATAAATCTCGTCACGTGATCTTTCCCCAGCTCCTTCCAGAACCCACTTGCTTTGTCCACTTAGGGGCGCCGCATTATCATCCGTCACTTCTCAGAAGACGAGATGCTCGTTAGAGGAGAGATGGTGGGGGTCGATAACGCGACATTTGTCACCGAATTATGAATTGATAATCGCGTCTCTTTTCTCTCCAAACACAAATAAAATGGCTTTGCTCAAAAGAGGCCCGCCTTGTCAGGCTTTGTTCTGGCAACGATGTGACAGTTGAACAGTTACACCTAAACCTCGACTTGAAAATTGCCACGATAATAAGTTGTAAGATACGTTTTATATGTGTCATAATTTATCGTTAAATATTTATCAGCGAAGCGAGGAGTCTGGTAGGCTTATTGTAATTTCGAGCTCTTTCCTCAACTCCAATGCGGCGCTTGTTTAAACCACTTTTTGCATTTTTCGCCCATTTCTCCTTCAGACTCGTAACGCTTCATTTCGGATGTGTTTATGTTATCATATTTGATAAGCAAATGTAAACACATAAACCTTTTCAATAACGAGCGCACGAGGCTTTGTATACCACGAATACCGAAATAGGTTTTTCTTCAAATGCAAGTTTCGAGGAATGGATTAGTGCGGATGAAGTCGTCTGCAATGTGTAGACCTGCATTGCTAGTTTCTTCAAAAAAAGCTGCGGTTTGTAGCTAATGTATAAGGGCCGCTCGATAAATACGAATCAGTGCATTTTTTTAAAAACAATCTGGCGTTGGTATTGAGACACCGCAGCACGCGATTCATGTTGGTTCTTGTTATTAAAAATTCATAATGAGCGCGCACCAAACGACGTATCGACATTCGGTTGGGTGACATCAATCTAGGGCAAAAAGTTCAGGACGGTATAATGGATGCTTTATATCTCTGTATTTATTGTGTGTTCTATCGAATAAAAAATCTCAGTAAGATGCGGGGCTATAGCTACGACGTGCGGGCGTGTTTTTCAGACTTTCGTAAAAATAAAATATGAGGCCAAAGTAGATCAGTTTTTTGCATAGCCGTCCAACATTTGTGGCTCAGGGAAGATTGTTCCATTCGATCGAGCAGAAAACAAAGAAACGCCTCGTTTGCTCCTCTTGTCCAGTTGAAGTGGACAACCGATTATCCGAAGAAGTTGAGAAATGAATTTCCCCGGATAATCAGCAAAAGTAAATAAAAATCGAGGAAGAGCACGGGGTATGGTCTTTTTTACAACTTTATCGACATGATGATGTAGACTTTAGAGATCTGCCCTAGCATTGGTCTCTAGAATCTTGTCTTACCTTCTTTCTCTCAATCGATGATGCTGGGACATTGTACAGTATGTACTATATGTACTTTTTCGTCATGCATGTGAATCGACCCCAACGTTTTACTGGGTTTTTTTTTTTTCAATAATTTTTTTTTTGTTAATAGTCTTGTATCTTTATGAGCGAAATTTTCGTTTATCCCAACTCGTAAAATCGTAGACACAAAACACTCTAAAAAAGGAAAGTACATGTAATTGTATGCTATCATTCTTTCGTTGAATGGTCTATATGTAAATATCTTAGGTTAAGAATGTTAAATTTTCTGTGCCCTCTAGAACCGATCTACTACATTCTGTTTACTTGTCCACTGCTGCTTAAGTAAATAAACTAGTAGTTCCCTGAAAATTCGGCTATGATTCTTCTATATATACATGTATAAAAAGATAACCTGATTGACTGTCTGATTGGCTATCAACGCAAGCCCAAACCGTAAGGGCTAGAACCTTGAAATTTTGCATGTACATTTCCTGGGTGCAAAAACCACCGTTTAAGAAAGGATTTTTTCATAGTCCCCCTGGAAGGTTTTTTTAAAGAGGGGTAATTATATCTCCTAAACCGTTAGTTACAACCTTCATATTTTCCATGTGTGTTCCTTAGATGCCAAGAACCCTGCTAACAAAGTGTCTTTTTGATATTACCCCGCAAAGAGGTTAAACAGAGGGGTGGGTAAATACATCTCCCAAACTGTTAGGGCTACACACTTGAAATTTTGCTGGCATGTATACCTTAGATTCCAAGAACCTTGCTAGCAAAGTGTTTTTTTTTTCGTATTACCCCCACTAAGGGATTAATCAGAGGGGTGGGTAGGGTAAATACATCTCCCAAACTGCATGCAAACGAAGTTTCACGGGTGCCTCTAGTGTTATTATGAAATGAAGGCTCGGTAAGTGTAACTAGTATGTTTTTAAGCGAGAAAATTCATCAGAATTTCATACGCATGCCTAACAAATTACGTGTATTGGTATACAGAAATATTTTCTATAAAATAGTGCAGTTAAAGGCAATGGATGGCAACACAATTACGCGTATTAATTTATCAATACGTGAAACAGGTAATGTGGTGCATAACGTTCATCCAATAGGGTTTAACCACTCTTTAATTCTCTCTTAACATGTGGCTGTAGTTTTAAAAAAAACCTCGTCGAAGTGGTTTGCGGTGTTTCAGCGCCATATCATTAAAATAGCTATCTGCACTTTAGCTTATGGGATAAGTTTCTCTCAAATAGTTTCGAGGCTATCTTCGAAAAGCTCGAACAATGCACCGAAACTTCAGAGATGACATTTGTCGTTGGGCAAATCCCAATGCTCTCTCATCCACTAACGAGTCTCCATGTTTTGACATCGCATCAATTTGCATAGATGAAGTGATTTGCCGCTCTAGCCATGACCAGAGATGAGCTGCAGTTTGATGAGCCATGACAAATTACTCGTCTAATTCTCAATAATAACGTAACTCCAGGAATTTAAAATGCTCGCTGGAACGTTGATTGCATAATGATGAGGTTTTCTTCTGGAAATAGAGGTTTCTATCGTTGCAATTTGTGGAGCCAGTCGGATCTTCAGTTGAATTTCACCATTTGCCGTGATGCGCCTTGGGAAATTTCCAATAATAGATTTCTCGGATTTCCATCTCTGGAGATAAAATCCAGCTGAATTTTGAACTGTTTTTCTTTGGAAAAGTAATGATGCGGGATTGCGAAATCGAGATGGTTACACGTCTCTCCTCCAACAGTGTCTTGGACGTGTTGGGCCTTCTTAAGTTGCGGTTAATTCTGCTACCACTGTCCTCTTTTCACTGTCCATTGGCTGTTCTGTTTAGCTGTTGTATGTAGTTGAGGATGCGCTCGGTTTATTGGCAACTTTTGTGCAATTTTAAGTACTGTATATTTGGATTAGTGCATAATACGCATGTTTTATCATCATTGATCTCAAGTCCTGATTGTGAAGTGCATGTAAGTGCCTCATTACTGTAGGTACATTACATGGTTTCCACATTATGGAACTGAAACATTGTCCGGGAAAGAAAATATTAGGGAATATCTTGGAATTCTTAACATTTTCCGAGAATGTAAAAAATAATTTTTCTACAAAAATCTTTGTTCTATTTTTGGCCTGAAAATCAATCCTATATTTCCATGGCCTGATATTTTGTAAAATATTTCAGGTAATACGTCAAGGAAATTGATGAAAAGTTGTCAGGAAATGCCAGCTAAATTACTGAAAAGTAGTCGGGGAATATCAAGGAAATCGACATAAGAATTTAGGTGGACGCCCAACATTAGTGAACTTGCATACATACATGTACATGTATGTAATGAACAAATTGGTATTGATGGTTGCAATCATTCTTGAGTAAAATTATTTCTCAGATGTCAACGACGCTTCTCGATGTTGGATTCTAGCGGATTCTCCAAATACTAGTATGATCTCAATTTTCTTTCTGAAATCCGGTGATCAGTTCTTTGGATATTTGACGCAATGCAGTGCGCTTTGAATCGATGATGGTCTGTAAAAATATTAACAGCACCATCCCTAATCTAAAATAAATAAGATAACCGAAATCATAATACTCTATAGCCGGAGGGCATACACCGGTATTTTTATTGCAATATTTAGAAATAGACGTTATCAACTGAATTGCTTACGCTTTTGGCGCCGTAAAAATTGCGTGGATTTTATTTAAATTCCTCGTCGTGAGCGTCTCGGTTTTTTTAAATTTAATTGAAGCTTCGCTAATACGCAATTTGCCCGTAGGACTGTTTACTCTAACATTTTTTGACGAGTGAACCGCTGAAGCAATGTTCTCTATGGAAATTGAATCTGTGTGATACGTATGACAGTTTTAAGTTGTTTGAAAAATTTCCTCGCGTCTTCTCCGAGATAGCTTATATTAAAAATCAATGTGTCATTCTTAGATACCAGCCGTTATTAAGAGAAGGTGGGGAAATATGAAATTGGCAGTGCACGGTTCGTTGCCTATTTCTTATAAGTAACGTGTGCGCGAATATGCACATATTGGGAGTTGCGCGCAGTTTATGGAATTTTATTACATTACACTTAAATGTTTGGCAGAAATTGCATTTGGTGTTGCGAGATAAATCTTCAAGATGTTATTATGTTTGCATAGGCATTTCTGCAGGTGATAAAAACCTGTAATTTCTTAACGAATACGGTGTTCGTTCAGCGACAAAAATGTTTGGCGAAAAAACGTATATGGGCAGGGACTTGTTACATGTGTTTTATTATAATTGATATAGAAAGTTAGTCAAATTCGTATAAAGCTGCAATGCGTTGAACGGGGAGAATTGCTTACAAATGTGAGTGAATTTGACGTTCTAATATGAATGACAAATGTTGACAAATCATCTATTTGTTTCAGTTTTTCGTTGTATTCGCCCAAAAGTACTGCTACACGGTGATGGTAAAGTCCTACACTCAATAATAACAGTAAATTAATTAATACACTGTTAGTTACAATTCTGTAAAAAGGTTCTCCTTTGATGTACATTGTAGTAGTTATCATTGGGTCAAACACATGATGAGTACAATTCTCACTTTAAGATCACTCCGTACCACTTTTTTGGTATGGAATTAATTATTGCTTCAATGTGTTATATGTTCCATGTGTTATAATCACGTGGTCTATTTATGGAGAATAACCCAATTAATAAAGAGTTGTTATAAAGTGAGAATGAGAGGCGGTAATATTCGTACTTTTGGAAATCTTGTTGAAAATCGTGTTCATATCCTCTTCATTCCCACCAACTTAGTGACTCCTTTTCCGTGCACTTATGTCAAAGTGCGTAGTTAAGTCTCGGAAAGGTGAGTCTTCCCGGATTATTTTTGGCAGTTAAAATGTAATTAAATTGCTCGCAATTGCGCTGTGAAGATCATGCAGGAAATGACAACAGAAAATAAGATGGTCGTTTGAGACACTTGGCGAAATCGTGGATTTCTTGGTATACATGTATAGCTGTGAGATTTCCTATCAGGCAGCAGGACGTAAGAAAACTTTGCTATTTATTTTTAAGATAACCAGATTAGAACTTTGTTCGCGGATTTCTATTATCTGGCGTATACCTAGGCGTCTTCCTTCGCATCTAATGGTTTTGCACATCAATATTAGTGGGGATGTAACGAGAACATTGTTTATCTCTAATAGACTTATGTTGGACTATTTCGGAATTTCGCATCTATAGGCGAAAGAAGGCGCGAAGCCTTCTCTTCTATACCACTCCTTAAGTGGCACATATGGGAATGTGTCTGTATCTTTTTTTTGTTGTATTTTTTCCACATAAACTATAAATCCTTTCCATCTGTTCAATCACCTCCTATCAGTCGAGTGCTGGGTGAAATTACACGTACTGTATACGCGTATGGCGCTCTATCACATGGGTTGGACCAGTAAATAAATTGGCTCGCTATTTGTGCGCAACCTGAGGATTTTGCGCATTAATACATATCGTTTGCGAAACGCTGAAGCGGGGCTTCCTAAATCTGCTCCTAGGTTTTGGCAAACGCACTGCTCTAATCCCTAGTTACTAGAGGATTTAATTTGGTGCTGTTTCCAAAAAATAGAGAGCTCCGGCGATGTATATGCTTTTGATTAATACCCAATTCTGCAACGAAAATCATGCATCCGTATGTGCAAATCTAAAATTGCCGCTAGCTAAACGTTAAGGCTGGATTGAATCGTGCTGTTTCTATGACTACTGCTTTCTATCCGATTTGTACGTCCTCTACTAGCGACGAGCATGAATTTGGGAATAAACATTCGGAAGAGGATTGCCAGCTCTGTATACACAACCTACATTAGAACAGTTTTTGGCCACGCTCGGAGCTATTGGGTTTTAATTATGATATGTATTTTTGCTTCGCTTTTTATATTTTGACAAGGATTATTCCTGCAGCACGTATCTGATAAACGTGAATGATGGCTTATATTATTATAGGCTGCGACGTCTAGAGGTGCAGCTGGGTTCTGGAGAGAATTATCACTTTTTATTCAAATGAGCTCCTGTTTACGACTTCCTTCGTATGCTCCGGCTATTATTTCTTGCTCCAAATGGAAAGTGCCGCGCACTTTTCTGCTAACTAATTTAATTAACGAAACAGTTTAAAACGCCTGGAAAAATGTGTAAGCCTCAAATAGGCATATAAAAACGCAGGATGGCGTTTCGGTCATTATGGAATTATGAACTAGAAATGCTGTTCAAGGGTAAGGCCCGGGTTTTAGGGTTACAATTAAAGCGTGGAAAAGTGATGGTTATTACTCGGGTCCCTAGACGGACATGTTTCATAAATGGATGAAAGCATGGTGCTCCTAAAAGGGTGAAGAAATTTGCATAAAACGTTTCCCTCATGTAAAAGATGACATGTGCCCGGTTTGAGAGAGAATGCATAAGCGGTATCATTCTTAATTTAATTTTATAGCCCATCGACCCTACCATGGATCATATAGTCCTTTAAATAATTCACAGACATCAGTATGAACCTACCTTATTAATATTGTAATTTCCATACTGTAATTTGGTAACTGAACCACTCGAATACATGTACATGATGGTGCTATATGCAAAATTCACTTGTTGATACTGAACAATATATCGGAATACGCCTCGTTATCAATAGAAGATTAAATAATTATCGTCTTATTTTGAATCTCCTGTATCTTGTGAGTAGTTTGACTTAGCTAGCGTAACTAGGACCAAATCACACATACCATTCACCTACCATAATTTTAACTTCATGGCTTAATGTATTTAAAAGTGGTCTCATTTCAAATCAGAATTTCAATCAACGTTTCGTCAGCTTTATAAAAAGCCTAAAATTAAGTAAACACTACTCTTGTTTGCGGATGCATTTAAGAGCTCCAAGACAAGGGGCAATTAGATTATTAAATTAATTCGCGATAATTTGTTTGTCATATCAGTTCCGAATATGTCAGCCGCTTGCTAATCTTTCTCGATTCATTGGCACAGCACTAGAAGGCTGCATCTTAAATGCTCGGCAATTTAGGTTGAAAAGCTTGGAAATCTTCAAGGTGCATGGTGCTCAGCGCTAGCCGATTTTCTAGGTCCGGTTTTCAGTTTCCGTAGCAATTTCCAAGCGCAAAGTCGTAAGAGGAGCAAACGTCTATGTGCGGCATTAATTTTTAACCACTGCACAATTTTTAAGTGCTCTGATGACCATAAAGTTGAACGGGATAATGGATGATGAGCGCAGTGCTATGGAGGCCTCTAGTTGGTTGCAATTCCATGGTAGGGATTTTCCCCACAAGCATTACAAAAATGGTATTTACATGCGAGGATTTGCATTTAATACGCGCTATGGTGTGCAGATTGTTTTATCTAAATTTATATACAGGCCTCTCGACTGCCTCGTATTGCCGGGCCATCACCTATTGCGCCAGTGCGTGCGTGTCTATGATGAAAATTTTACAAAGCAGTTTGCCGTAGGTTGTCCTAAGAGAATAATTAGGCCCAGAATATCTTCATACATAATTGAAGCTCGCTAACGCCTGTTTCGCGCTTCGCCCATTATGTCGCTGGCAGCGACGGAATTGCCTGCAAAGATTTGACTTTCCATAACGTCCACCTAACAAACCACAAGTCCAGTTAGGGCACACGACGACGTGTTCCGTGGACGCGGTTTGCAATTTCACAACACAAAAAAACGAAAAACATTGGGTTTTTTACAGTTTTTATGTTTCCCATCAGACATGCGGTTGAGGAGTTGGGGAGCGACGTTTTTGCCTAGCTGAATGTACACTGTAGGCTTAAACGCGGCTCTGATGCCATCCCCAACAAGTGCATTAAACCTGCATGCTCTCCTTCGATGAACCATAAAATGTGCTGCGCACGGTGTTTCTTAATTAAATATTTTCTACTTAAAGAAAGTCGTCAGTTTATGCAAATAGCCGAACCCACGATGGCGTATGCGTTTGGCATTTGCTGCGTGACATGACGACAGGGCGCCTGGAGCACTGCTGTGTCACCGTTTGACAAGAACCCCTAAATATAGCCCAGCTTGTTTACAACTTCGAAGTTTAATAACTGGACGTTTAATTGAAATGCGGGGACGTCTTTCGCTCGTGTTCCAACTGAATAAAATTTTCTATGTCCACTTCGACATGTGCGCCCCTGGTGGCAAGCACGACGTCAAATCTGTATTTGTTTCTACCTAAACATAATGCATGTCCCACTCAACATTGAAAACGGTGTTGGCAATTCTGTCCACGATTCCAGGCCCAGTGACCTGACCTCTATACACTCTAAACAGAAAAAGTACAAATGTTGAACCTTAAGGGTACAAATGTTTTTGAACTATATACACACAAAATGGGTACATATGTTGATTGCACGTGTACCCTTGACATGTGTTCCTAGGGGTGCATGAGTCCACATTTGTCATTTCATCCCTATGGGTACATACATGATATATGATGTGCAAATGTACATTTGTACCCCACAAAAACGGCATTTGTACCTATACGGTTTACAGTGTAGGAACCTTGAAAGTTTTTGTGAGTCAGTGATGTCGATGTGACGTCGTGCTTGCCACCAGGATCGCACATGTCGAAGTGGATTGAACCTAAAAACTATGTGGTGGTGTCTCGCATGAACCACGAAATATTCATCTATTTTATTTTAAACGTTCTGTTACTAAATTTTAAAAGTTGTAAACAACTTGTATAAATTACACTGCAGTTTCAAACGATATAGACAGATTGGAATTGTTATCATACATGTATGTTGTGGAGTCCAGATGCATATTAACATATATGAATTTAGCCAGCTCTATTCAGTTCAATAGTGGATTTAAAATCTTCCCAGGTCCATGAAACGAAAATAGTAAACGTTGGACTTGCGTATCCTGCCTCAAGTGACAAGAATGATGGTAACGTCCAATGACTCAGACCGTAGCTTACCACAAAAACGACGTTCGTTTATTGTTCGACTTTCGGTCGTTCCCAATCATTATTATTACCTAATCAAATCGCGTTCACGTCCAATAGCCCGTGCAATATATATAGCACCATCAACTAAATTAACTCCAATTAGATGGCCGCTGATTGTTGCGAATGGGTTTTCTAGGGCCTCCATTTCTAATTTGTCATGCTCGCGTACTTCTCCATTGCGACCCTCGAAGTATGAACGTATCTTCGGCAAACGCGTTTCGTCCCCCTGGATACCATGTCCAGCTTTTCTGCATGACTTACGCCGTTGCAGTGATTGCTTGCCACACAGGGGCAATCACCAAACTTTTTTTTCTCTAAACGCGAATACAGTTAGGTAGTGCTGTTTTCAAATTTTGATTAAACCAATTAAGTTGGAGTGTCCATATAGGACATTCAAAACTTTAATTTCTAACCCTTTCACTTGCACTGGAAACACTGTCGTGCAATAACCTATAGTTCAACAAAAGAAATGGTACGATTCAATCTCTGTGTTGTTCCAGGGTCGCCTGTAAGCAGCGTGTTTTCTAATGGAGACACTTTGAATAGTCAACATATTCGAATCGTTAGTCTTAATGATTAATGGCGCGTGGAAGAAAACGCGTGCCGGTATCACTTTTGTGCCGGGCTTTATATATTGAATTTTTGCATCCAAAAAAATCACCATTTTATTTCCATAAGCAAGAAACTAATGGTTTTGCGGAAGTGATGAACCTACCTGCTACAACGTGCTTAATGTCGTCCCTTAAGCCAGCTTGGAAAGCCCGTTTTTGCGAGGAAGGCCCTTTTTCACTGTTTCTTTCACATTTCAACGCGCAATTCATCAGGAAGACCGGATTTGAAAGTATACATTTCCATGCTAGATATCACTCTTGAGGAAAAACTTTCCTTTCCATCCATTTGCATTTGCCTGCATCGGTTCGGTGTTTGGAAAAAAAACCGGGGTCTTGACGGCAAGTTTCTTGCATGGAAATAAGTTTCTCCTCCATAAATATGAAACACTTTCTTCAGCATTCACCAACGAGACGATCGGTAAGCAAATAATTTTTTTGCGTCTGGTTACTGCACAGCCATTTTCATCTTCAAATTAATTTGCCTCACGTATTCTCGGTACTGCGTTGTGGATATATTCTTTCTGTCTAGGAATGCCAAATTGAGACATTCTTTCTTGTTCTAATACCCGTCGACACTTTTAAGTGCTAAAACTGGGACTAAATTAGTTGCTTTAAGTTTGTGAAACATTTGGATTTTAGACTTAATTCTCGATGATGACAGTTATAAACAGAAAACATCATTCTCTTATTTCGCGAAATCGAGTGCTGACATTTTCGTTCAGTGGTATGAAAAATTTTCATTGAATTGAATTGGTATGCCCATTAATAAGGGTGAGGTCAACAGTTGTACGGTATACGGATTTATTAAGTACCAACATTGTACATGTATGTATTCCCTTTGGTAGCTGAAATGATGTATAGTATTTCATCCGTGTTCTGGTTCGTGTAACCTGAAACTATCCGCAATTTGCATGCGGAATTCACAAAATTAAACAAAGACTTCGTGAATTTTAGGGCTTTCGTTAAACCGCCTAGAAAATGTTTAGAGTCCCAGCTCTTGTTCTGAAATTGTCATTTGATTAGCCCATCTCCTTAATGAACCTTCCGAAATTTCATCTGGAACTACCTCCAAATATTCGCGTATTTTCGTTAATCAAACGAAAAACAATGGTTATTTGACGTGGCTTTCTAAAAAAGATGACCTAGCTAGCTGCGAGCGCATTTGAAATTTAGGTCTCCCTTTTCTATTGATTCCATGGACGGCATATTGACTTGATTAACAAAACTAACAGAATGAAGCCCCCGTAGTGTGCCAGTTTTAGGTTTCAATTTTCCACTGTTCCGGTGAAGTACGCCCTCGTGTTTTCATCATCTTTTGAAGTAGATATTTCAGCTACCTGCTCATGTATACATAAATTACAGCCATTTTAATTATTTCGCAAATGCTCTTTGATGTCTGTGCTGCGCCGGCCGCAGCTTCGACGGTGTCCCAAATTGAAATGTTAGAAATCGAATTTGATAAGAGTAGATTAGCTTTCCATTGATTGGGTTTCGTTAAACTTATTTTGTTCCTCGGTAATTACATAAGGCCACCGTATATGGAATATCGCTGCTGCGGCGCTCGTGTAGACGTAACTATAACAGGAATTTAATACTGGCGAAAGTTGGCAGCTCGGAAAACTTCATTCAAATGGTGGCCTTAATGAGACCGGATAATTGGCCTAGTGCCGCGTGGAATGCAATTACTAACTTATATGAATTTTCAATTAATATTATTAGACATAATATCCGGCTATCGGCAACTCGTGTGACAGAATGTGAAAATCGACGCTGTAAATTAAGTCTCCTTTGAAATAACAATTTATCAAAATTGTGTATACGCAACCATTTGAAAAATGATAGCTTTTACAAATATATGTAATACCAGTTGATAGATTATATGTTGGATTTGCTGTTTCACCATGGACGTGGGAAAGTGGGCTTCTTCAAACGGCTCAGAGGCAGTTAAAGTATGGTAATTACATTGTTAGGCAAGTTTAGGCTAGGTTAGGTTATGTTAGGTTAAACACAAAGCAATAAAAATCATTAATTCCATCAGCTTGGATAGTTATTCTTGTATACTAGACAAGTAGAGCTGAAATATTAAATATTTTTGCACATTTGAAGCAGTGGCTATACGAGTTTATCCTATATACATTGCACATTGCACATACACAGCAAATAACATTAAGGTGCAGATCTTGTAAGGCGTTTATTGCAAATACATCTCAAGGACCAGCGTACTCCACTGCAGCGTAAATTTAAATTCAGATTCTCAGTTAGTTCAATTCCCTGCGTGTGAATATGAAGCAAATGGCATCGAGAATCTGGGAACAGGTGGAATAAATTTCTAAATGGGAGTTATTGCTCCAAACTCTGATGCTGATAAATACGACGATCTTCTTCCTCGAAATTGAGTTTTTTCGGTTGTTTCTCGTGAAACGCACTCGATATTCAAGTCGTGAAATCAAGAAATCTCACACGTGAAGAAATCGCTCAGCCAACAATTGAAAAGCTGTTTTAGTTGAAGCGCGACCAATTATCATCCTCAGGAATGGGAGTCATTCCACTTTTGAGACTGCATTTCAACGAATCCTCGCAGTGACATACTACCCTTTATTACGAGCATTTGTTCACACTTTTTGATACTGTAATACGTAGGGGATGCCAAAAGGAAGGCATTTCACGTCCATGTAAAAAATATGCAAACGTCGACGAGATAGGCCATGCATACGCTATGCAAATGGGTGTTTTGAATTTTAATACGTCCAGAAGGAATATTTAGAGCAAAGAAAGCAACAGTAGTCTCTTCGTTTATCATAAAAGGCGAAAACTGCGATGGAGCTAAAGTATACCTATCCATCCCCGTTTTTCATTTATGCATGAACCCAACAAAAAAAAACACTTGTAGAATTTCAGCGTGAAGGAGAAAGAGGCTGCTGTTGCGCATGGTTACAACGGAAGTGTGTGAGGAGGCGCGTTGGTCTTCTAGGGCTGTGCGCTTACGCGTGTGGTGTCTTTATACGTGCGTGTGTGTTCCCAGTTGTTAGACACCAATCCCTTAAATCCCGAACTCCGTCCACTCCAACCTGCCCCTAACCCGCAGGCAATCACTGCCAGCAGCTCTAACCGACAGGTACTCTTTCACGCGCAAAAAAGTCAACTTTACTCCCAGCGTGCACCGCGCCAGGGCCGGATTTGGGGGGGGGGGGCAATTGCCCTGGGCTCCCTTTCTAGGGGGGGGTCCCTTGCCAGAGGTCCTTCATCCATTTTTAATGGTTTTCAAACACTTCTGTTTTGGTGTTACAATTTTGATGGGCGCTTCTTACTAGTGTTTGTATGTTCTGTAACAGAAATAGGTCGCACTGGTCCCTGCAAATGTTATCATTCATTTTATTCATATATAACCCTCTCCCCATTGAGTTGAACAAATTGAAAAAACACTAAAATATTTAAGGTTACTTAAAAAATCGCACTCCAAAGTGACCCAAAACTCATACTTTTGCTTCTAATTTTCAAAAAATTTCCGGGGGACATCCCCGGACACCCCTATCCATCTGGGGGGTTTAACACCCCCCAGACCCCCCCGATGGGTCACCCTCTCACCCCTTCAAAGGACACCCAAACTAACTGCCCCGGGCTCCCCAAAGTCTTAATCCGGCACTGCACCGCGCCACAGTAGTCTCTTCGTTTATCATAAAAGGCGAAAACTGCGATGGAGCTAAAGTATACCGACCTATCCATCCCCGTTTTTCATTTATGCATGAACTCAACAAAAAAAAACACTTGTAGAATTTCGGCGTGAAGGAGAAAGAGGCTGCTTTTGCGCATGGTTACAACGGAAGTGTGTGAGGAGGCGCGTTGGTCTTGTAGAGCTGTGCGCTTACGCGTGTGACGTCTATACGTGCGTGTGTTCCCAGTTGTCAGACACCAATCCCTTAAACCCCGAACTTCGTCCACTCCAACCTGCCCCTAACCCACAGGCAATCACTGCCAGCAGATTCGGCTGCCCCTACCCACGGGCAATCACTGCCAGCAGCTCTAACCGACAGGCACTCTTTGACGCGCAACTCAACTCCCATGGTGCACCGCGCCGCGCGGCAAATTCAAAAGCGCGCTGCTGTTGCCATAGCGCCCCGCCGATCAATTAAAGTCTTCCCAGTCCCGGCTGGCGATATCGACGCGCCCGCGCCTCCCTTTCGGCGAAAATGCGCGTCTTCCACGTCCGCGTCGAAGAAAGGCTCGCCAGGGGGAGGAGGGGGGCGGCACCCCAGCGCCCCTGGCGCTCGCTGCTCATTGTTCGCGGGCCTAGCAGCGCGAAAAGCCGCCCGATCCCACCGAGCTAGCAGTTGCAGCGCGTCGTCAGCCAGCAGGCAGTCGTCGTCCTACTCCGGCAGCGGCAACAGCGCTCGGTGCGTCGCTCTCTGAACGCGTCCATTGTCGGCGTCGGTTCTTCCATTGGCTGGGGCTGGCTGAACGAGAGCGCTACTCAGCAGTTCGCCGCCTGACACCGTGTGGGGCTACGGGCCCAGATAGACCCTCCCTGACCACCCCTGGCTGCGCGTGCCCCCCTGTGTGTGCCAAACTGCCCCCCTCACCCAGTACCGGACGGCTCTGGAATGATGATTTTGCAGACCAACGATCAACAGGTAATTGCCGTTTTGCGTTTTCTGTTCGAATTTTTGGGGAGCAACTGTTGGCCGCAGCCAGCATGTGTTGCTTCGGCGCTGGCAGTAATAGCCCGGAGGCGACCCTTTTTACGGCTAATCGAGATGGCAATATGCTGCGAATTGTGACGGGGTGGAGTCGGGCAATTATTCATGGGGAAGGTCGTAATTTCATGAGCGATCGTTTTCCGGTGCGTTTGTTTCAGTGGTTCACGGGGATGGCCAAGATGTTTCAAATATGTTTGTCCGTGGCATCCGTTAATGTTGGCCTTGACGCGCCTATGACGGTGAATAATTGGATGCGCTTGATGCAATATGCTTCCAAAATGATTTTTCGTGATGTCAGCTTGGACCGCGAGAGATAGTGGTTTGCCAGTGAAATTGTGAGTAAATTTAATATGGGCACGTATAGCGACCAGCGTGTCTGTAATACAACCATGATCACGTGTTGATTGTGTGCTTTCAACGTCGATGATTCTCGTCTTAACATGCCTGACGAATGAATGCAGATCTCGAAAATATCAGAATCATGTGTTTATATTATATATGAAAGTAGGCTATGCGCCAAATGCTCGTTTTGGCATAACCAGTTATAACTGGTCATCAGTCTCTGCCAATTCCTGACGGATGTTGATGATGATGTTGTTTGAGTTACAGCATCAAAATTTGAATGATTGATAAATGAGATATTGTAATTTTAACAAACATTTTTCTCTCGTTTCGAAGAGCTACAAGTCGGAAGGCAATGCGTGCATGTTTGAATTGTTTGAATTGCGTAGTGCCTGTTTGAAAAGTGACATTATAAGCACACGTGAATCAGACTTTCGGATTTATGAAGTCAGTCCCGGGAGTTCTCATATAATGTAGGTCAGTTTTACATTTGCATGTATGCTGAAATGTACATGTCGTTCACGAGGAGCATTCATATACAAGTAAATGTACATGCAAAGCATTATTCATTTCATTCATTCATATTCATTCAATATACCTTGGTATTATAATACACAAGGACGGATTTTACATCTCTTCCAATTGCTAAATGTCCTTTCAGGCTAATTATTCCTGATTGGTTGTAATTCACTTTGAGAAGGTGCACATATCTTAACGACTTGTAGACTGGTAGTGATTACCTGGTGGTTGACCAGCTGAAAATAAAGAATTAATATTTCGCTTAGTTTATAGGTTATGGTAAGTTAAAACACAAAACATAATTTTTTAAAATTCATGAAGCATGAAAAGGATAGGGCAGGTGTCATTCTCATATACTAGACAATAGGGTTGAAACATAACTATACCTGTATTGGTGCACATTTGGAGCAGGGAGTACATCATCCTGATTATCCGCCCACCCAAACCATCCATGCCAGATTGCGTTTGTCAATACGAGGCATGGCTACACCAAAGACAATTTCTAAGTAAGATTGACTCCCGCCACTATAGCCCTCGTTACTGCCAATGTCTATCTTGCCGGACTGCTTGTGTTGACCGACTCGATCACTGATTAATTTCGCCTCCATTTAAGCTCGTGCGGCTGGCCGTTAGCCACAGGTTCGTTAGTGCACTAATGCGTTTGATGCACCGCTGGACCATTTCGAAATTCTCGTTTGGTTTTTTCGATTTTCTGAAAACTAGTTTTTCGGATTCTTTTTATTTGTTGCCGTTAGGTGGTTTCCTTTTTTTTTTGTCCGTCTTCGAGGGTCTATATATATCCAGCGTAGTTCAATCAATAACTTCCCAGAAGTCTGCCTTGGCTGTGGATGGAAAAGCAGGCTGGAAAGAGACGCTGGATGCTGCGTGCGTGGGTACGATATGTGCAGACTGTAGTGTTGCAGATACGTGCGTATATACAGCCAGTCGCCCTGTTGCATTGTTCGTCTAATAGGAGCGAAGCGAGTGTCGTGTGTCGTCCTATACTGCAACAGTTAGCCGCCTTCATCGTCATCGTTTCAGCCTGTTTTATTTTCCATCTTAATGTACCATTTTCCACGCTCTTTCGTTTCCATATTGCACGCTCGTAGCGCAAAGATTGCCGGGGAAATGGGCAGCTTTTACGCTTGAAATATGTGAGTAGTGCCCCGTTATTATAACTGCGTCTTTATTGTGTGATTGGTGTGGTCTTTGCCTTTGACTCCGCTGATTTCCAGCCAGAGGTAAGCCATTTCTGTTATTTACTGCTCTGCCTAGGCCTATAAGCGTCACGATGTGCAACTGCTTTTAACGCGTCTTTAGTTGTTCACCATCATGGTGCAGTCGTCACTTGGCCCCAATGTCGTATTCGTGTTTCGCAAAAAAAAACAATGGCCTCAACAGGTTTTTATGATAGAGTGGACTGATTTGCATTAGGCGCGTTCGATATGAAGAGGTCGCCTTATTCTGACTTGGAAGGCAAAATATTCGCGCAATCCTGTAAACGATATTTATAGAAATGGAAATGCCTGCCCTCTGCAGACGCATTTATTAAGATGAAGATGGCGGAATTTGTCAACAGCTCCACAAGGGGGATTAAATATTGATCGGAATTCGTCGGGAAATTTTTGGTTGGTACCCTCCAGATTTCAGAGCTAAATTTGGCGCAGGAATCAGTGCGAATGATGTCGGCGTGTGGGTAGGGTTTATGGTGATGAAAAATTTACTCGAATTTGTTAGCATAATATGTAGCCAACATTAATGCTGAATTGGAATTATCTTCCTTCAATTTCAAGTTTGCAAGTATACTGTACATGTGCTTGTAGTAGAGAACTCGTTTTAGAAAAGACGAATAAGTGAAAAATAAAGGTAAATTGAAACACTTTCAATTCAACAGGATCTATGCGCCTGATGTTTGCTTGTGAGACAATGAACAAAATGTTACACCATGGCCATAAGGCGCTTTATGGTAAAGTTAGTTTGATATCATTTGCATTGATGGCCATTTTTGAATATTGTTACAGGCTCGTGATTTTTATAATTTTTGGCATTTTGTGGCACTTTAATTGTATGTAACAATTGCGCTGATAATCTAGGATTTCTCACTTGGGGCTAAGTGTAGGCTACATTGTAAATCTATCGTAAAATGTACAGATTGTATTTTCTGGTATTAGTCTGTGGATGGTTTGTTTTGCGAGTCATTTCAACAGAATTTAGGATAGCCTACATGTGTTATACAGTACAATCGTAATCACGCAACTATTTTAAAGCCAACAAAACCATGGCGAAACAACTCAATGTTTTTCATTACTTACATCTCTAACTCAATATCGAAAAACCTTTGTGTAGTCAATATTTTTTGTATGAATATTCTTGCTGTGCCTACCGTACATCGTTAAGTATACCTCAACATAGTTGAGCAATCGGTTTCTTTAAGTGTTTGTACTGTAGTTTTGAACGCTTCCCTTGCCTCGGTATTGATCCTGTGAATCCAACGAAGTCTTTCATTGGCGGAGAGAAATTAAGACTGTTGTTTCAAAAACTTCGTCTAGTGTTTCTTTTGCAGTGGAGGCCCTAATTCATTTTCGCTGAGTGGTGTAATTATCAGGCGTTTATCAAATTTGCTCGTATCTTCATTACGGTATTCTCTCAGGCATTGTATTTGGCCCTTTGGGGACAAGCTGTTCCTTAATTCTACCTCCAAACAGAGACATGTTCCGCGAAATTGAAATCCATTTTTTTGCTCGGGGATCGCGTTAACTATATTTGACGTCTCGTTAAACTGGCAGTTTGCGATCCACTTATTTTTATTATTTTTTCAAACCTAAAGTGCGTTGATTTTATTATACAGCCTGTATACGTGTTTGTAATACCAAGCCTCGATCTTACACATAACATTTAAGAGGTATTGACCTCTGATGGTCACCATCACCTCATTACTTTTATTAAACCAGAATTCACTCGTATATGTCACCAAACTACATTATATTATTTGCAAAAGGGAAACGCTATTTAACAACACCTTCCCAAACCAAGACAAATTAACCAAAATTGAATTAAAATGGGTTTTCTCTGTGTATAAGGACATGACAATGATGATATGAGATAAATCTAACAGATGATGATAAATTAAAAGCAACCATACATTGCAACGGAAAAAGTACAAATGTTGAACCTTAAGGGTACAAATGTTTTCTAATTATATACACACCCTATAGGTACATACATGTATGTCCATTGCATGTGTACCCTTGAAATGTGTTCCTAGGGGCACATTATAACTCGAGGTAGAAATATTTAAATCATTTCATCCCTTTGGGTACATATATATGATAAGCTTATATGGGGTGCAAATGAACATTTGTACCCCACAAAAACTGCATTTGTACTTTTACGGTTTACAGCGTATGTAATACCTTGGCGATTCGCACGTAAGTCATAAGACCGTTTAACGAATTTACCAATTCTTGCGCGAATTTCAAGTCTGGCTGACTGTTTCAAGATAAGGCAGTTCGTTCATTGAAATCCTCCATAAAACGTTGGTGTATGTTAACTTAAAGGCGGTATCGTCTTGTTGCAAACATATTTATGAAGCCTCTAATCGCATAACGAGTGTAACGAGGGTTATCAGATAGGACGGCTGCGCAATATTTGGATCTCATTTATTAAAACTAGTTGACCCCTATTGGAGGCCACATTATCGAACCCCCTTTAGCGCATCCTATAATTAGTGCCTATAATTATCACATAGACTCGGAGCTCATTGTCCTTTTATGGTCCATTGTGAACCCGCCAGGGAATATAGCGAAGATACTAAGAACGAACTCCTTTGAATTGGCAAGAGCTTCGATCTTCTCTCATATTGTAAGGTAGGGCAGTCTTCCTTTGTTTTGCAATTCAACTGCCTTCCGTCTTGCGCATGAGTGGAAATTGATTCCTTAGGGGCAGTCCTTTATTACGTGCAACAGTTTCGCTTTTTACGACACTTTATTTTAAGGCGCTTCTACTGCAAACAGTACTCATGGTTGCCTCTAGATTTTTAATCAATGATGAAGGAATCGATGCTGGCGTAGATAAACTGAGCACGATTTTTTTTCTCCCGGTGCGTGCAGTAAATTGAATTTTAGGCCGGTTTTTTGTTTCTTTTTAAGACAGTGGAAGTTTATCTGAGAAATGAAACGGCGCGGCGTTTCCATGCTGATCCATCGATTATATAACTGGTTTATGAATTGTTGGTAAACGGGTAAAGTACGATACAAGGAGCTGATGATTGTCAGCCCTACATGTGAGAAATTCGATTAAAGGTGAACTTTATAAGAATGCTCACTGTGAAATGAATAATGATAATTGGAAGTACATTTTTCGCGATTGTAAGAACCAACTTCGACTCGAACATGAAAGGAGTCTGGTTTCAATTTCTCTAAATTTATTTCTTGCAAATTACATTGTATTCCACGTGTAATAACCGTTTTTCCAATTGGATTTTGGTTTCGAGCAATGTCATGTGTACAAATTCAAACATTTCAATGACAACTGTGAGAGGACTGATGCTGAGATCCTGTTGCAAATTGTTTTTTGGGGTATATCGATTGGTAAACTGCTGGGTTAGGAGATTGCTACATGTGTGGCCAGTGAATAAATAAACCCTGGCACATCTATGGAGGTGAATTTGAAAATTTAATGAAGGTAAATATAGAATTTTAAATATGCGAGGTTCAACTATATGTTGCAAAAAATTTCGCCTTAACAGTTGCATACATTTATACGAGTGTAATCTAAGACCGTAGCTATGTTTATGGTGCAGTATTGATTTGTGAACATGCCATTTCAGGTTTCTGTGCCATGCTTAATTTCATTATCCAATTTGCATGTTTTATCTTAATTTGGCACTTGTTTTAGAATCTAGGTGTGGTGTGGTCATTTGTCATAAAATCTTTATTTATATCTAGGGAATTTAATTTCAAGTTTTAAAATTTGCATGAAATGGTAAATGCCCCTAAGTGTTTCTATCTAGAATTACTCAATTAAAAGCGCTAGGGAATGTTTGGTCTCATTTAAATTATTCGTGAGAAGTCGATTGCAGCCAGCAATTCTGTACGCACATTGTGCGTGTTTTTTTTGTTTTGTTTTGTTTTTTGCTGCGTCAATGTAATAGCATCGTATGATAAGTATGGCGTACTAATCGGGCCAGTGCTATAAACAAGATGTTTTTCGTGTCTGCCTATATGACATTTATTGGCACCGTTCCCTTTCGATGGAAAACTTCTCCTCTGGATGAGTGATATGAAATATCATAATTACGGTCATTATTATAATTGAACTCGTTGAATATTATAAGTATTTGCGGAGCTATTTTCGCTGTTTGCTATTCCACTAATAGGTTAATTGACGATGGATGGCTTATTGAAAGCTGTTTCGATCACAACATCTGATCATTGCCTTAATTATAACCGCTTGTTTGGTCCTGGGAAATGTTTCATGATGCTTTCGTTTGTCAATGGACATTTTTTCTCGAAATGTTGTAGATTTTTAGTCGACCTTCGTAATTTAATTATGTTTTCATAACCAGTACATTTGAGAACGTATTGAATTTTGCGAATATGTAAAAGGCATTTAAAAAATCTTAAGCCTATTTGTATCAACATGTTTTTAAGCATGAATTTTAAAATATGCGAGCAACCACGCACTACACAGGTGTTCGCAGTGTTTGCTCGCCTATGGGGAATTTTTGCTTTCGGTGCTTTTCTATTTTATATCCCGCAATCAGCCAATGCCATGGGGATGAGGGTTTAAGAAACCTATACCCTTTGTCCTTACAATTAATAATATTAGTTATTTGAGCCTAAAACATAAGATTATGGCAATAACAGAAATAAGGATGGCCGTGGCCAGTTTTACGGAACTACATGTATTCCAGCAATTGTGTATTAATTGTGGCAAACCGTCAAAACTACAATTAATATAGTCGACCCAGGATCAAGCCCGGGTCCCCGAATGCGAGGCGGTTTTTCTAACCGCTGAACCACCTGCTCAGAAAGCTTTTATTATATGTAAGAAAATGTAATGCGTTTCTAGGCGGTGAGAACGTATTGAATTTTGCGAATATGTAAAAGGCATTAAAAAAATCTTAAGCCTATTTGCTTCAACATGTTTTTAAGCATGAATTTTAAAACATGCGAACAACCAAGCACTACACAGGTGTTCGCAGTGTTTGCTCGCCTATGGGGAATTTTGCTTCCGATGCTTTTCTATTTTATTGTACATCCCACAGTCAGCCAATGCCATGTGGATGAGGGTTTAAGAATCCCATACCCTTTGTCCTTACAATTAATAATATTAGTTAATTGAACGCTCAACATAAGATTATGAGAATAACAGGAATAAAGATGGCCGTGGCCGGTTTTACGGAACTACATGTACATGTATTTCAGCAATTGTGTATTAATTGTGGCAAACCGTGAAAACTACAACCCAGGATCGAGCCTGGGTCCCCGAATGCGAGGCGGTTTTTCTAAGCCACCTGCTCGGAAAGCTTTTATTATATGTAAGAAAATGGAATGTGTTTCTAGGCGGTGCTGTAGAAATCCAATTGCCCATAAGCCGCACGATGTTGCCATTTAAAAACATCGTGGGTCTGCATGTTGTTTCTTTTTTTCTTAACGCATTTTTTTTTCGATTTTCTTATTTTACAAAGGACATTGACCAACAATGAATGACGCTTCATTGGTCGTCTCCCCTCACGCGTGTGTGGCCAAAATATCACAGAATTTTCTTTTGATACCCACGAGGAAATTGAGCTCGGATTCCCATCTCGCATCACTGGCTTCACTTTTATGTATTCACTTTAACTTATGAAATCCTGTTCATGGAAGTGTACCGTGATCGATCTTATGTCTTTATTTTGAGTATGACCAGATGTTCTTGAAACGATTCGAACCACATTTCACTAAGCCCTACTTTTCCTATGCCTTCTGCTTTTCAGAATTTAGATCAATCTTTGAGATATTCTAGCTGACAGGGTAGGAATACTTTCGGCGAACCAATTACGGTCTTCGTAGCCAAATTATTCCACGACATCTTCCAGTTTAATTTCCTTATTATAAATTAACGTTGCTTCAAACGGGCCTTATTTGCGCTGTGACTTTGCCGTTCATGGAATTTCGCGGTGTAATGCTGAAAATGCATTATTCATAAGTTTAAAACGTGGCATCTGGATATCTGCATTTGGTTCCCACGCCATACAGAAAATGCATTTACCTGCTGGTAATCTGACTTTTCCGTTCTATGTTAATTACTATATGTCGTAGCGCTGTGCAAGCTAAAATTTAGCCATTCTTAAAGTTAGTGAACTCAATTAATTTCAATTGGAACTGAGACCGATTTTGAGTTTGACTCATCAGAACTAGAGTTGGCATCGTATTTGCTACCATATACATGTAGGCACGTTTATCGACATTTCCTTCTTCTACAAAGTGAAATGGACGAGCTGATGCGTGTGATATTAAATATTAATAATTCGATTGAAATCAATAGTGTTGTGTTGCCAAAGTAAAATTGCAGCGGAGGGCCGGTGTTGGTATTTCGAAAAACGACTTTGGTAATGAATACCAAAGTCGATTTTTTTTTTTTACCTCTCCTTTTTTCAAACGTCCATGTTCTGCAACTCTCATACTACAACCTGTCGTGTTGTCCAGACCTGCAATGTGACTTGCAGGTATACATGTATAGTGGTCTTTCATAATGCTCGTGCAGCTGAATTGATGTGTATCGATTAATATCTGACTACCGTCATTATAAGGATGTGAAAGGTACGTGAGCGTTATGACAGCGAAATATACATTCAGCAATTATTGTAATTGGATTTTATTATGGAAGCGTATTTTCCTCGTCATCTTATTTGAGTAACTAGGTAAAAACAGCCTTGTCAGATACTGAGAGCCGAACATGCGTGCCAATGAAGATGCTTAGATAAATATATTCAATACCTTAATTCTTGCATCGATTTCAATAAAATACGCCATAAATAACATATAAACTATATCCATGTAAAACTGTTTAGCAGTACAGGGCGATCCGAACTTCCTATTTTTGTCACGATAATGAATTTTTAAAAAAACTGCCTGTTACATGGAGGTTTTCAAAGATTTATTTAGGACTTTGTGATCTAAATGCACATTTATACATTGCGTTGAAGCGATGCACCAGCATGGCTGAAATTGAAACTTCCTAGATAATCTTACAGTATTATAATGTGTATTATAATAAACGTCGATAAAATAAATTCCTTATGGCCCATTGAAAGTGATTTTTTGCAACTGAATTGTCGTAATTTTAGACAGATATGAAAATTTCAAATGAAACTAAACGTTTTAATTCAAACTTTATGTTGATTGTACGTTCCTGTGCTATATAAAATTAAGACATTTCGTTTTTAGAATTTTTCCATATTCTAGATCTCTTATATTCTCATTCAGACGGCAGGTGCTGCCATCTATCGCTCATAAAGCAAAATAAAAAGTCAAACATAGAATTA